>JAJOOR010001940.1:0-51211 GCA_036250505.1 Solanum acaule | reverse complement strand
AGCTTAATCTTACGTGATCATCTAAAAAGAATGATCCATCAAGTCCCATGTTTGCGCATGGTTCTTATGGAGAGTTGAGTTAATATGAACTCGTGTCCCCAATTCGGTGCTCAATACTACTCCCAAAAATACTTTGGCTCATAAGTGCTTCAAACACATCTTTCTTTAGTTGAGATAATTACTCAAAACTCAGCCCAAAGGCTCTTTTGGAAAACATGGTTCCCCTCTTACTCAAATGTAAAAACATTTATAAACTTCTTTGGGAATACTTAGTTCCCTAATAGCTTTTGAGAAATGAACTCAACTTTAAACTCTTGACTTAACTTGAGACTCTTTACTTAGCTTGAAACTCTATACTATTTACTCGACTTGAAACTTGAACCTTAAAGCGAAACTAAAACGTTCAGTAAAGACTCTTGAACAACTTTGAAAACTTGCTTTGACTTACTTCTTTAACTTCTAGACTTGTCCCTTAACTTCACTTTGACTTGATCCTAACTCGCCTTGAATTGAATTATGGATTCAAGGTATACGATCACACGTTTATGGATGAGTTCTTGATGTTTAGACGTACCTTGGAGCGTTGGAAACAACTATGAAACATAGCTACAATACCAAGGAACATGCATGAAAAAGTGTGAAATGAATGGGGAAACTTGGCGTCCTTGGCGCTCTGCAAGGCGTGACGCGCCACCCCTTTTCCCCGGAAACTCAACTTTTCTCTTTCATTTCTCCAACTCTAAACCTTCTCAACCTCAAGGGTTCCAGCCCCAAATACTTAGAATCATAAACCCCTCAACATACAATAGATTTCAACTCAAAAACACAACCGGAAACATATCCCAAATCAACAAGGAACTTCAACAACACAATCAACAACATCAACAACACAACCAACAACTTCAACAATACAACCAATCTTTTCTCGGAAATAAAACGAGTTTGGCGTGTGGGGGAAAGAACCAACCCAACACTATGAACTCACATACCTAGTAGGGATCACCCCCGACGATCTTTGACGAAACCTTGCTTGATCTTCTCTTTCTCCTCTTCTTCTCCTCTTCACTCACAAACCCTCACTCTCACTCTTTTAAAAAAGGAAGAACTGATATTTAAAAAAATCAGTCTAACACACTAATATAACCAAAAGAATTGGTTAGGGAAAAGACCAAAATACCCTTAAAATTTCCGGACGGACTTCCCTGCCAACTGCCCAACTTCCAAAGGGCATAACTCACTCATACGAACTTGAAATCGAGAAAACTCGGTGGCTTTGGAAAGATCATTCCACGAGCTTCGGAAACATAACTGAAAATACACCTAAATCTTCCTGAGCTAGGAGTTATGACTGCTCAAAGTTGGCCCAAAAACTCACTTTTTCCCATACTTGACCAAATTTTCCAGATTTTGAATTCCTTCCAAAAATGACTATTTCCAATTCTAAGCCTCTTCATAGTTATTTCAAATTGCCGGATGTTACATTTACATTCAATATTTCCTCGCAAAGGATCATCATCATCTTCAATATTCCCAGAGTTGACCCCCTTCATATCTCTTGAAATCCACTGACTTCATGAAATCCACTCTTACTATAAGATAGATCAAACTTGTCATCTTAGTAACCATTAGTAAATTCCATTTCTAATAACTTGTTTGGGACTCGAACCTGAGACCTCTTGGTTAAAGAAAAAAGAGTACTTACCACTGACCATTCACCATAGCCCTTATGGGTGAATTAATTAATCAACTTAATTGTACTAAAATCAAACTCTAATTAGGCTACAAGATAATTTTTAATAAAATCCAATCAAAGTAATACTTTTGATAACCAGACGATATGATTCTTTTTTATTTTAATATAACATATAAAAAGAAAAACAATTTTCTATTATAAAAGTTGAATAATCACCCATGAATTTTTAAACTTGCTTCTATATGTATTTATCAGTTTTACATAGGCTAAGCTAAATTGAAAAAAAATCTTTATTTTTTTAAACTACTTTTGTTATATCTTAAAATAGAAATGGTTAAATAATGTATATCTTACCAAATGTGAATACTTAAATCTATAAAAGAAATTGAACCACTAGCTCATTACAAATTATTTTTTGTTTGTAGATTGAAAAAAATAGATTTTATTTCATTTATTCGATGTTGAATTAATCCCTTATTCTTAGTAAGAAATTTTGTTGGATCTAAGAAAAAAAATAAGTTTAAAAGACATATTATTAGTTATTTTTTCTATTAAATCTGATACAACTACTAAAACAAGAATGATCTTTAAAACGTGAATCTTTTAAATAAAATAGAGTATTCGTAAGAGATAGTCCAAAAGTAATACAGAAAAAATGAACAGTACATCATTAAATAAAAGAGAAGAAAGAACTTACAACATGTTGACTTATTTTCAATTCTGAAGAATTGATGAAAAGGATTCATGCTTAAATTGAATTCCATCATCGCCATTGTCATCAACATCCTCTTCAATGTTTTGAATGTCTTTCATCTAAGCCGCAATAGGTTGAGTTGTGTGATTGAATGAGAGGGATTGTTGAAGCGCTATATTTATAAGAGCGACAAGCGGCTAGGGTTTTCTGAAACCTTGTACAAACTTTTTAAAGCCTAATTTTCTCACAATTAGAGGTAGCAATATTAGCCAATATTTATAAATCGGCCCATCGAAGGTGGGCATTTTAGCCAATATTTGTAAATCGGCCCATCAAATTAATCCATATTTAAACGAATTGGATCACTTATATTTTAGTTGGATAATTATGACTTCATTATATTATTAACCCATAAAATTATGAATAAATATGGATAAAATATGGGTATCTATATACAAACTCACATTTGTAAATAGAAAAAAAATCCTTAAAATTTTAAGAAAAAGTACTTTTCAGATCTATAAAAACAAACCAACGCATCCCTCATGCACCCCTCTCGCATTATCTATTCACCCCTACGTGCTTACCTCCATATACTCCACTACCATACCCCTACCCACCCCTCAGGTGAGGGATCGAAACCTGGATTAGAGTCAAAAGTTGGTGTCAGCCTCAATAATCAGGTCTTAGGTATGAAGTTGTGGTCAAGGATGGGAGTTAGGTCATATGTCCGGATTCAGGGTCGGGGTCAGGATCTAGTGTTAGGTCATGGGGAAGGTTTGTGGTTTGATATTGGGTTCTGAGTTAGGGTTCTAGCTGGGGCATGGATCAATAGATGGATCTTGGGTCAAGATCAGGAGTCGGGAGTCAGGTCTGAGTATCTTAATTAGGATTAAGAGTCAAGTCTCAACACTACTAAAAAACAGTGAATACCCACCTCCGGTGGTCGGTATTCCCTGAAAGACCGACCAAAAAGCAACTTCCCAGCTTAGGTCGGAAAAAGCTTGGTCGTTATTCAATACCGACCTCTGGAGGTCGATATTTATTGACCGCTCGAGGTCAGTTTTAATTTTAAATTAGAAAATTCATTATTTTATTTTCCGACTTCTTAAGGTCACTTTTATATATTTGTTTTTTTTTATTATTATCTCCGTCTTCCTGAGGTCAGAATATTTATTTCTCATATTTTGGAATACCGACATCCGGATGTCGATATATTTTAATTTTTTTTTTCTTAATTGTTAAATTCCAACCTCCGGAGGTCGGTATTTTTATTTTTTATTTTTGAGATTCTGACCTCCGGAGGTCGGTATTCTTATTTTTTATTTTTGAGATTCAGACCTCCGGAGGTCGGTATTCTTAATTTTTATTTTTGAGATTCTGACCTCCGAAGGTCCGTATCCTTATATTCTATTTTTGAGATTCTGACCTCCGGAGGTCAGCATTTTTATTTTTTATTTTAGATACTCTGACATTTGGAGGTCAATATTTTTATTTCTTATTTTTGAGATTCTGATCTCCGGAGGTCAGTAATTTTATTTCTCAGTTTTGAGATTCTGACCTCCGGAGGTCGGTATTTTTATTTTTTATTTTTGAGATTCTAACCTCCAGAGGTCGGTATTTTTATTTTTTATTTTTGAGATTCTGACCTCCGGAGGTCGGTTTTCTACTACAAAACTAGCAGCAAATTGCTGCAATTTTAGTTGCCCACCTGCATATTTATACCAAAACAACCCAAAGAATTCCAAATAAGCTATTTGAAAATAAATTTCATCCAACCAAAACAACACAATATTTTCAACATATACATTAAACTATTTCAAAATAAACTTCATCCAACTTCAAAATAAACTACAATACGATCAAACAATTCCAAAAATATAGAAGTCTAAAATGTCAAATAGATACAACTACTCCTCATCACCCTCACTCTCCTTATCAGACTTATCATTCTCATTACCCTCACTCTCTGGACATGGAGGAAGAATTTTTCCTGATTCAAAAAGAAAAGTTAGTTGGGCCTGAAGCGCTACATACCTCTTCTCTATCTCCTTTGCTGCCGCAATCTCCTCCTTTCTCTTCCTCTCTCTTTCTTCTCTATTCTTCTCTCTGTCGGCTACAGCAGCAAGCTCGGCATTGAGATAGATTATCTTACCCTCCATTACAGATATTGTCTCTCTGTTCCCGCCATCGAAGCTTGAGGATGATGAACCACAATACCAAGCCTTCTTCTTCTGATACGTCTTTTCTGGATAGCCGTAGACTGAACCTCTAATCGGTTCACCTGTACGCTGTTTCCAAAGATTCTCGTTTTCTTCTTGTGTAAATGATCTGTCCCGACTCTAAAGAGGTAGAGTACTATGATATTCCTGAGATATTCGTATAAACATATCCTGTAATTTAAACAAAGAACTCTACGAATAAGAATGTAATATATACAAGGAAAAGAAAAAAAAATTAATTTGAATGGAGTTCTTACATATGTCTCTTGAGCACGTGGCTCAATCCATCTTTCTTCTTCTGCGGGGTTCGTACTCTTCTTGACGTGAGTAACCTTGAACATCTCTTCTACGACTACCGACCTACCCAACTCTTTTTCCTGCAAATAACATATAGAATTTGATCTCATTAATCTCCAAAAACTACTTATCAAAAAAATAAATAATATATTTTACAAAATTAAGAAAGTATACCATTCTTTCCATCCTAGTAACCAGGCTAATAGCTCCACCAGTGTGCAAAGAGCCTCCCTTTTCTGATGCGCGAGCCATCTTCCCAATCTCACTCCTCTTTTTAAATTTTTCATCAGTACTCCAATGTTCCAGTAACAGATCCCATCGATCTGGTAACATAAACTGAGGAATTTTGTTTTTTCTCCGACAGTCACAAAATGTGCTAGAAAGCAACTTTGAAGCTTTAAGCTTGAAGTTAACTTGAACTTCTTCCTCATGTTCGGGAGCCCATACATAATATTTCTGTAGTAAAAAAATAACTAAATATTTACTGTTCAAATGAATAGAGAATTTAAATGTATATGATGTGAATTTAATTGTTATACATTCTTACCTTAAATTTGTTAAACATATGCCCCCTGGTGTTAAGTGGAATCGAACTCCAATTCGGGTACACACCATTATAGTGAGTTCCGATGCACTTTAAAATAATCTTTGCCATACCCACATCCGAACGTAAGCTGAAATACGAGTTCATTGACAAAGTAGGGTAAACAAAAAATAATCAATCAATTAATTAAAATATAAATAGATAAATGAAAGATGAAACATAATTAAATCATACTTGTATCCTAATGGCTCAATGACGAGTCTTTGGAAATTGTCTCTATCGCCTGGCTGAGGACCATGTGCATCTGAGTGCTGGGTGGTGGGAGTATTAGGCTCTGAGCCATTAGATTCAAGATGAAGATTGGAAAGTCCAACTGATCCACTATTAGTATTCAAATTATTGCACTGACTAGCACTAGTTGATGGTATGGTAGACTCACGACCAAGATGTGAATAGCCCTGCAATGTTTGGTAACCCGAACTAGGTACCACAGTGGGGATATAGTATAACCAGATTGTGGAGCCACATGAGTAGAGGCATTATGTGACTGGTGTGCCGAGTGAGTAGCTAAAACTGAGGCTCGTTTTGAAATATTAATTCGAGAGGGCTCATCAGATATCATGACCCCAGTGGGCCTTCTCATAGCATTGACCTTAATTCTTTTTTTTATTAGCGGATATTTTTTATTTACCCTTGTATTTATCTACCATCTATATCAATTAAATATAAAGATTAAAACAACTAGTACAACATAATGTCACAATGTCGAACAAATATATTAAACAAAGTTATCATAACATAAGGCTTAATCCAAATATTATGTCACAATGTCGAACAAACATTAAATATATTTTGACACCAAAGACAGATATTCAAAACAAATTATTTGAAACTACTAAAATATAAAGTAATACTCAAATATCAATAGCTAAAAATCCACCAACTAAACATACAAATTGTTATTTATCCTCTTTGGAAGTTTCTTCATCATCTATCCATTCACATGCATCATCTTCGGAAGTTTCCTCCTCGTCTATCCATTCATCCTCTTAGAAAGTTTCCTCCTCATCCTCCTCCATATTTGTTGGCATATCTAACTATTCTCTATTAACTTCTTCTAAAATGTGATCAGGATGCTCCAAATTCATTTCTAACTTAGTATCCACTAATTGATGAACACTTGATATTTCATTTTGATATGCAACATCCAATTCATTCTCAACTTCCACTCGCCCCATCGGTTTTGTTTTGATAACAACCCACCAATCGGACTTATCCCTACGCAACGGATAAGGAGCATAGTACACTTGCTTAGCATTTTGTGCAATAATAAAAGGTTCATAAGCCACATACTTCCTAGTATGCTTGAATTCAATGATATTATGCTGGTATACCATGTTATAAATGATGGAAACACTTTATCATGACCATATTGACTCACAAAATAACTGTAGAATCACATTGAAAATACAGTTAGTTTCCTTGATAAAATCAGAGTTGAATATGTTGTTTACATATTTAATTTTCTTACTCTAAGAAGGGTTGGACTTATGGACAATTCAACAAGACATGAAGCTCTACAGATTTTTTCTCCTTTTCGGTAAGTTTGCGCAATGTACGCTTTTTGAACCCTTACCCAGTTGGTTGAAGATTGATACTGATTGTACTGCGGGATCATTCTCAGTATCATCATGTCGATTAGGTCTGTTTCTCAAACACAACACATAATCATCAAAGTAGTAAGAACAAAAGTGAGTTCTTTCTTTAGCTAGATATACTTGAACCGTACATCCCTCCACCCTATGTTTATTCTTAATACCCCTTTTAGACTTGCCAATGCTCTTGTAAATTTTTATATTAGATATATAATTTCAAAAGATATATGAACAGTTTATGAAATAAGAATAAATGTGTTATAGTTACTTACCGCTCAAAAGGATACATCCACCTATATTGAACTGGACTTCCCAGTAGGGCTTCATGAACAAGGTGAATGGGAAGATGTTCCATCACATCAAAGAACCCAGGTGGAAGAATCTTCTCCAACTTAGTACTAATAACAACAATATTTTCGGATATCTAAACCAAATTCTCTACTCTCAATGTGCTGGAACACAAGTCTTTGAAGAACAAACTGATCTGTGCCATCAGTTTCCATATGTTTACAAGCAATCCACAAAAAGCAATCGGAAGTAATTGTTCCATGAAAACATTACAGTCGTGACTTTTCATCCCATATAATATTCCACACTCCATGTCAACCCTCTTTCCCAAATTTGAGGCATATCCATTTGGCATTTTCAAGCTTTCCACCCACTCACAAATTCTTCTCTTCTATTCCATTGTGAATGAATAACTAGCCTTAGGCTTAAGTAACTTGTTGGCAGACTCCTTTAAATGCAACTCCGGTCGTCTATAATGTTCAGGTAAATCAAGTCTAGCCTTAACATTATCTTTTGTCTTGCCAGTCAAATCCATTACAGTGTTGAACAGATTATCAAAATAATTCTTTTCAATATGCATGACATCAAGATTATGTCTAAGCAAATTATTCTTCCAATAAGGTAACTCCCAGAATATACTCTGTTTAGTCCAATTATGTGCAACACCATACCCATCAAATTTGTACGGTGGTTCCTCAGTTACCTTTGGAAAATTTTGAACCCTTTCCAAAAATCATCACCCATTAATATTGGGGGTGGACCATCTCGTTCAGTTTTATTCTTTTTAAATGCATATTTCTTACTCCTAAACTCATGATCAAGTGGCAAGAACCGATGGTGACAATCAAACCATGAATTTTTTTGGCCATGTTTTAATGTAAATGATTTAGTATCTTCCATACAGTAGGGACATCCTAACTTTCCAGCTATCATCCATCCAGATAGCATTCCATAGGAAGGAAAATCATTAATAGTCCACATTAAAGTAGCACACATGTTGAAATTTTGTTTACGAGAAATGTCCCATGTTTCTACCCCCTCAGACCACAACAATTTCAACTCATCAATCAAAGGTTCTAAGTACACATCAATCTTGCTTTTTGGATTACTCAGACTAGGAATGACATAATTCAGAAATATATATGGACTTGTCATACACATCTTAGGTGGAAGATTATACGGTGTAATAAACACAGGCCAACAAGAATATGGTGCATCCCCAACTGAAAAAGGGGTGAAACCATCCGCACACAAACCCAACCAAACATTCCTTGGTTCAGCGGTAAAATCTGGATAAGTTCTATCAAAATGTTTCCAAGCCTCTCCGTCAGATGGCTGACACATGACACCATGTGGCCTTCAATTTTCACGGTGCCATCTCATATGAGGAGCAGAGCTATTTGATGCATACAACCTCTTCAATCTTGGTATAAGAGGTAAATAATACATCGCCTTTATAGCAAGTTTCTTTCCGGTAGAACCAGTCTTATAGCGAGGGTGACTACAAAACTTACAAGACTCTAGATAGACATCCTCCTTATAGTATAACATGCAACCTTTTTCACAACAATCAATTCTTATCGAGGAGAGTCCTAACTTAGACACCAATGCATTTGCTTTATAATAAGAATCAGGAATCTCTACATTGGGATCAACTAATTCCTTCATAAGATCTATCATAGAGTCCATTGCTCCTTGAGAAATATTATTGTCAGATTTGATACTTAACAGTCTAACTGCAACAAACAATGTGACTCCCGTTGACCAAAGGACTAATACAATCACACAATTGTTCATAAAAGATGTTTGCTTCTTCATTGGGAGCTTCTTCTACATTTTCCCCAAATTCAAAATCAGAATGCATCCCAAAAGCATCATCAACCATATCTGACATTCTAGAACCTTGGAAATAATTATGCTCTGCAGATCTACTATGTTCACCGACAACAAAATTATTAAACATAGTGTCACTTTCAACCTCACCATGACTAGTCCAAACTGTATACCCTGGTTTGAATCCATTCATCATAAGATGCATAGCAACAGTCTCTGTTGTATGATATCTCACATTTTCACAATTAACACACGGACACCTAATCAATCTTGAAGTTAAAAAATCATCAACTGTATTTGCAAAGGAGGCTCAAGACTCAAGTGAGGTTGATAGTTGATGTAAAGGTAGGGTCCCAAGTCCCTGGTCAAGAATTTATTCTCGGGGTCAGGAGTTTCGTCTCACATCAAGAGTTGAGTCTTGGCTCAGGTTTGGTGTTTAGAGTCGAGTCCTGAGTCAAATCTCATGTCTCGATTTAAGAGTCAAGCTTCTAGTTAGGGTAAAAAATTGAGTCCCAAATAAGAATTTGCATTGGGTTTCGATTCTGGGATTGGGATCGGTCTCGGATCCAAGTAGATATTGAGAGTCATGTCTTGGCTCGGTTGTCGAATCATGTGTCAAGGTTGGGATTAAGAGTCTTGGGTCAGGTTAGATGGTGAGTTTGAAAGAAAATTTAAGAAAGTATTTTTTAACTTTATGTGGAAAAATCAATCTTTTAAAATTGGAGAAAAATAAGCTCATTTAGAAATTATCATCCCAATCATTTAAGCAAACCAAATACGAGAAAATTGAAAAATATTTTATTTATACCAAACACATCCTTGAAGTATTTTTTTATTGTTTAAAATGATCAATTAACTCAGTTAAATGTTTAAATTTTTTTGATTTTAGGAATTAAAGTGAGTAAGAACCATTTTACCCAATTCATTTCTTGACTCATATTTACAATGATGGATTACAATACAATGCAATTCCTTTTTAGCTCAATTCATTTTCAATCTGATCCAATTCATGCCCATTTTCCCCCGCAACCTCACTTTCAAAATTTACTGGATACTATTATTTCTAGATATATAATGAAGGGTTAAAAATTGATAACTTGATGGATTTAGGAATTCCATCCAATTTAGGGGTAAATTTAGTAACGATAGGGATATAAATAAACAAATAATATAATGAAGGATCAGGTTAACTAATAAATAAAAATAGAAAGGTATCTTAGACCCTTTTCCCATTTCTTAATTATTAGCTACAGCCTACACGGGGTTCACGGGTCTGTTTGAATCAGTTATTGGTCAAAATTAAAACCAAACCAACGTAATCAGTTATAAAATTATCAAAACCAAACCAAATCAAACCAAATATAATATATATTTATTGGTTTGGTTGTTATCAATTTCAGTTCGGTTATTAATCATAGATAAAAATAAAAGAAACAATTCATTCAAAACGTGGAAAAGTCACAACAATTCATTCAAAACGAAAAATATTTAGAATGACTGACATTACATAACTTTCGGTAATTGAATTTACTATGAATAAAACTTCAAAATTCATTATTCTGACCTAGAAGGAAGAGACAATGACATTTTCATCACACAAAGAATTGTCATAAACACTCTTATACATGAAACCAATAAGATAAATGTTCTCACTTTGGGCAATTTAGCTTTCATAAGTAAATTATAAATAAGTTTTGATGAAAACATATATAAGATCTTTAAAATTGTTTATAAAAATGATATATTATGTATGTACAATAAGAAACTATATGTATATAATTTGTCGGTTCGGTTATTTCTTTGGTTATTTTTAAACAAAACCATAACCAACCCAAATACCATCGGGTTTTAAAAATTTAAAACCAAATCAAGCCAAACCAAAACCAAATAAAATCGATTTATTTAATCACTTTGATTCAATTTTTCGATTTGGATCAATTTTTATCCAAACCGTGAACACCTCTAACTACGATAAATTATATGAATTTTAAATTCTAAAATAGCAATTCTAGGTATTGATACTAAGTTATGAATTTAATATATATAAAATAAATTTCTTAATTAAAATAAAATTATTCAATTCGATGAAAATTGATATATCCAGTCAATATGCACGCACGCTCAGTCCTTATTGAAACGTGGGTTATTTGGCAAGTTGTATTAAAATACTCTTATTAAGAAAAAAGGCTCACATGAAAGTGAAGAAAAGCAACCTTACGTATTCAAAAGTCATGATTCACTACATACGAGAATGTTTGAATAATGATAACTATATAAATACTTATCATTATATAAATACTTTCTCTGTTTCAAAATATCCTTAAATTTGGCGCAAATTATTAATTTCGTCTCCAAATTATTAATAACCTTAAAAACACTTATCTACTTAACTAACTAAACTTGAATACACCCTCGATATGTCACATTAAATAGCAAGTGGTCTCAAACTCTTGTAGGAGTATGAGGCTCTTAATATAAAATCGAGAGAAATACTGGATTCACCCCTAAACTTGGCGAGATTTTAAGGATGTATTCCACTCATGTTGCAAAACTGGAGGTGTATTAAAGTACAGTTAGTCAAGTAAATTGATGTTTTTAAGGTTGTCAATAGTTTAGAGATGAAACTCATAATTTGTAAATAATTAATAATAATTACTAAAACTGGAGGTGTATTTAAGTACAGTTAATCAAGTAAATATTTATTTTTAATTTTTAATTTTTAATATAAGAATAAAATAAAATGAAACGGAAAGAGTATTGAACATAATTCGCTCTTTGCGGCCTTATGATGATAGTAAATTTGACCAATCAATTATGAGTTTGGAGATAGAAAAAAAAATCAATTATGATTCAATCATTTACATTTTGATGCCTTTATAGTATTATACTTATGAAAAAAGGATCAAAATTATCCTTTAATTATTGGAAATAGAGTACTTTTACCCTACGTTATCTTTTGGTATCAAAAATATCATGATGACCATATAAATATTAGACAACTTACACTCTTAATTTTTAACGGCTTGTTCTAAATTTTAATTTAATTTTCTTGTCTAATCAACTTAATTGATTAGCTTAATAATTATATTTGATCAAGAATTCTTTCTCTTTTTTACTTCTAGTAATTGGAATCTTAATTAGGCGTTTCCTTCTTCCGTCTTAGATGGGGATACGAATAATCAATAAGTAGACTAATTGTGACATGATCACAAAAAACACAAAAACGTTTACTTAAATAAAACTTCTGAAACTTCTGATCTTAAACAAAAGAGATATAATATATATACAAAGACGTCCTTTAATCTTGTCGTTTTAAATATGTCATGTGGAAAAGTTAGAATCAAAAAGTTATCACAAAAAGAAGAGAAATTCTTTTTTAAACGAATTACAAAGAAAAACAAGACAATCAAATTAAAACTGATCAAAGAGTATCAATAATTATACCTTCAAAATTAAATTTTATATACAAGGTGTGTATGGCTTTAAATTGCCGAAAGAGAATCCTAAATACAATTTGCTTGATGGAAGTTTATTAAACTCCTATATACACGATATCTATATGTTGCTGATTGCTCGACCTTTTCAAAAATGTTGTTACAGTCTTATCAATTGGATCCTCCTATTTTTGGAGGATCAGAGACACGCCCACTCCTACTTTTGGAGGATTAGAGACACACCCACTCCTATTTTTGGAGGATCTGACACACACCCGATAAAAATCTGAACAACATATAAACATACTAATAAACCCTCGTAAAAAATAAAGGACACCTAATTGACCTCAGGTATACTCTGTAAGGCAGGCCTCCATGGGCGATGACGCAACTCAAGGCATTCTGTAACGTTCATCAACTGCTTCAGTAGTTGATGTACGGATAGGCCTTGAACGTCTGCTTTTCCCATTAACTCAAACAACTGTTTTCTCGTGATCTTTATCTTTACCTCTTTCGTTAAGCTCGTAGAAGAATGAATACAATCCTTATTTTCTCCCATGAGAAGAAGTTCATCCTCCAAATTTGCGATTTTCTCCTTTCGTAAAGGAGAGGGAAAGGATTCTTTTCTAATACAATTTCCCATAGAAGAAGATATGAATTTTAGTAGCTAATTAGCAAGTTCTTTTTTTTTTTTTGTAAACATAAAGTGTTACATTGGGACTCTTATATAATGTTAGGAATGAAAACGTTGAATGTGACTAGGGAGTGGGTCCTAATGTGGACGTTCAACTTGGCAGGTGATGATTTTTGACCTTATCCTTTGTGGGCCTAACTTCACCTATTTTTGGGTTGGGATGACAACAAGGCGGATGAGCGTCAGATTTGTATAAATTTGTAAAAACTTCAACATGTTTTGTTTTACATAGCAAATTTATTAGTTTTCAACCCGCCTCGCATATCCCCTCCCTCGCATATTTTTAAAAAAAAAACTGAGTTTTCATATTAAAATGAAATGTAGTTGTTTTTCTTTTTGAAGAATTTAGATGAAAGTCAGAACTTTTTTGTTCTCTGCTAAATACACATTTAGAAAATTATATATATATATATCGATGAATGTGTGGCTTCGCCAAGGTCTAAGGACGATGTACGGTTTGAAACTCTGATGGTCTTACGTACCATTCTTTGTTATTTATTTTTTTTAAGAGAAAAGGAGAAAATATACATCTCTTTAACTTATATATTTCTTGTTTAAATAATTTATGTTCACATCTTTATCGTTTAACAAATAATGTTGCGTTAATAAATCTATATTTATTGAATTAAAAGAAATCAAAATTGTTTTTGATTTCAAATCTATTGTAACTTGTACTTTTCATATTACCAATAAAAACTATAAGATCATAAAACTAAAAATTATTTCACAATTCATAATCTTTAATTTAAGATCATAAAATTTAATTTATTTTTTTAAAATTTTATATTCCATCAAATTATGACTCTTAAATTGGAACAAAGCAAATAACAGTTTTTTTGTGCAAATTCCGGACGAGTAATTTGTTAGTAACCATCTACCAAGTAGTCAACATGCACGCACGCACGATAAGAAATTATAATTCAATATAATTCTATGTTTGAACATAGTTCCCTCTTCGCAGCCTTCTAATGATAGTCAATTTGACCACATGGCTCACTAAATTATAATTCAATATAATCACTTATATTAGGCATATATTATCACGAGATTAACTTCTCTCCACTGACAGTGGACAAGCAAATTATATTGTCAATTTACTTTTAGAAATACTTATTTCTCTTAAGAGATTTAACTTATCTCCACTGACAGTGGATGAGAAAATTTCACCGTCAGTTCATTTTTTAGAAATATTTATTTTTTTAATTTAATTATTATAATTTTACTTTTAAAGATTAATGATTTTTCAGCTTCTCTTTTTCTTTTTATTTTTTATTTTTTATTTTTTATTTTTTAAAACAAATTTTACATATCTAAGATTTATTTTTGGAAAAAACGTTCAAATATTTTTTATACTATAGACTTTGAGTATTATTTAAATAAATTGGAGTACATATGATAATAGATGAATTAAAGTTTGTTTTCAATTAATTTTTGTATTGTTGATTGAATGAACTAAAAAGAGAAAATATAGTCTGAAGCAATAGAAGCACCTATCCAAAAAAAAAAATCTTGTTGAGAAGAAGACTTAATAAGTTATGAATAATTATTTATGAGATTAATTAGTCTAGATTTTAAAAAGAAGAAAAAGAGAGTAAAAAGTTGTTGATGATTGTCTCAAATTGCTTCAATGGTGTTGACGGAGAACGATGTGATAATAACGAGGACAAGAAAGCAGTGAACAATCCTTCTTATTTTTGACAACCAATAAGAATCCTAAACAAACTCCTATAATTAATTTAGAGCTTAGGTTACCATATAATACTTTTCTTTGTTATTTTTATTTAAATATTAATAATATGTGACATATTAAAAGAAAAAAAGTATTAAAAATGAACTGACAGTGTAATTTTCTTGCCCACTGTCAGTGGATAGAAGTTAATCTCCATTATCACTCCTTCCGTTTCATTTTACTTTTCTCCAATATCAAATAGATATTTCATTTTACTCATCTATTTTAAAAATTTAAGAGATTTTTTTCCTTTTTTATATATATTATCGTTAGTATTAAACATATAAATCAAATAATATTAGTCAAATTTAGAGTGTTAAAACTCATACATCTCTAAAAAAAAAAATTAAAAGAGATATGTATTAGATCAATAGTGACCAACAACAATAACATACCTAGTTAATTAAAATCCACAAAATGGGAGTCTAGGGAGAATAGAGTGTATGTATATTTTATCACTATCTCATAAGATACAAATATCGTTTTTGAAAGACCCTCGACCGGTCAATAGCAACCAAGTATTACAAAATGAAGGGAGTATATGTCTTGTACTCATTACCACTAAGTGGGAGTCTAGGGAGAATAAAATGTATGCATATCTTATTACTGTCTCGTGAAGATACAAAGACTGTTTTTGAAAGACTCTCGACCGGTAAATAGCAACCAAGTAGATGAATTGTCACATGACAAAAACGTTTACCAACTTAAAGGCTCAAAGTTGTGTTAAATGTTTATTTTATCAAAATTGGTATCAAAAAGCTACTCAAGAGAAATCATCTTTATTTTGACTCTTCGACTTTTAATCAGACATTGAAAATGCTATTTTGGAATCTAATAAAGCTAGTGAAGAAAGGGCTTTTTGGAGCCCCACCTTATACTTATTTATTTATTGAATTTTCATTAGAGTAATATTATATGAATTTTCGCTTAATATTATATTTTTCATGTGTAGGATTAAAACAATGAGCAAAGTTGAAAAGATTTGAAAGCAAAATATATAGGTCGTAAAATTTTGGTTTTATCTTTCTTTTCCATATTTATTTATTTTTATGTTTTTTTTAGGACGACTTGTTGTAATTACTTCATGTAACTTCTTCTAGGATTATGATAGTTTTATGATTGTATATGGTATGAACTTGAATTGACTTGGTTAAGATATAGTTATCATGCTACAACTAGTGTGGTTACTTACTTTTTCTTGAAATTAATTATTTGACTGTATGATTACCTTTCAAATATTACATATTGTTTTGTTTAAAAACGAATTTAAGACTTATTTTAGAGTCGCCACTTAATTCTTAAGGTGAAATTAAGAAAACCGATTTTTTCAACAGATTAAAACATAAATCAATTGAAAATATACAAAGGGTTCGAGGTTCTTATTAGCATTTTGGGAAGGGGTTTAAAGCACCCAAAATGCCCGCTAATATGCGGTTATCTGACAATTAACTATTTGGCTAAATTTATTCGACTTAACTTGAATTGAGCAATTTTATGGTTAGGACCATTTTAAGGGAGAAAAAGGGAAAATATTAAGACATTATATCAATTAAATACTTTGAAAAATTAAGTTTTAAGGTAACGGGAAAAGAGTTCTTAATTAGTCAATTTTTTAGAAGATTGATTCAGAATAGCTGTTTGTCGGGGAAATTAATTCGTAATAACCTTAAGATTAACAGCAAATAATGATAGGTAAACAAATATAAAATGATAAAGTAAAGAGGAAATTTGGGCCCAAGTCTGGTTTCATGTCCGCCTGGGCCAGTACTTGGGCCTATTTTCGTTTTGGGCTTTTGGCCTAATTTTGGCCACCTTCGTACCTTTCCTAGACTAAATTCAATTTAATTTCTTTGGGCTTTAGGCTCATCTTTCACCTGTCCTAAATTCTAACAAAATAATAATAAAATGACAAAGGCTTAGACCCAAAATAACAAAATACAAATTGGAATTTGGGGCCTTTAGGCCCATTTTCCCATCTTCGTATACACTAGGCGTATACTAGTGCATGCAATCTTGTATTAGCTCCAAACACTTGTATGCCCACGTCAAGGATATGTTCTTCAATTTTGAAGGTTGATCGATTCAACAAAAAGGGGATTGGGCCTCCAAGGCCCCATAAGAAATGCAGGAAGGAGATGGAGTCCATGAGGACATGAGCAGATTTCACATGCAACAAAAAAAAAATAGTAAACTTAGAGTAACAACCCACATGACTTAATATAAGAAACTAAAGGAGAATAATAATCAATACCGCCTAATCATCACAGTGAGAACAAAAAATAAAATTAATTAGGATTAAAATTCGATAAGCTCTAATATTGTATTGTATATATTGATTGTTGATAGAAATAATATTATTATATTATAAAATGAAATTTGAAGGACATATGTATAATAATTGCTTCCACGTGAAAGTTGACGGCAATTTTGGATAAACATTATTGATCACTGAGTAATGATATGTTTAAAATTGGAATTGGGTTGTAGGTGTAATTGTTAGGCATGAATTAATATTATTATAATGTTAGGGGGTAAGAAGATTGAGGTGTTGTATTTATATGGGTCTGCATATTGACATAATTAATAAGTGAGTATGCATAGAGAAACAAATGTTTCACATACATATATTTATATTCCATAGATAGTGGCAAACATACAACCATAGATTAAAATGAACTAAATTCAAAATTAATTTTACAGTAAATTCATTTAAATAACAAAACCACGGACAAGTTTAACAAAATAAAAGACAAGGAGCACAAGGCAAATGAATGAATCCCAAAAAAGAGAGATGAACTAGTAACATGCATATTGATAAAAGGAAGACAGGAAAGCATGAAGAAAAAGAATGGAATCCCTTGTAACTCACTTTACTATTTACTTAATGACTCAAAAATCAAGTTGATCGAATTTCACAATTTTTCAACTTAACAGGAAACAATGACTTTCAAGCATTCGGTAAACAAACGGGGACGGGAATAGGAGAAAAGTCACAATGACCACAGCTAGAACTCAACCTGAGCAAATATGAAATGACCCAAAATGTTCAACAGTGACAATAATTAAACCAACTTATACGAGATAAAAAAATTAGGATGAAATTTAGCCATCAAATCGGGTTATCAACATTCGGGGCAAGAATACTAAATAAACAGTGAATCTTTGCGATCAAACGACAAACCGTAAGAAAAAGGGACTGAAGACACAACAATTTGATTACTTTCCGTGTTAAAATTAAGCCAAAGTACGCCACTTATGTTAACCACAATGTTGCAAACCAGCCGATGCAGGGAAACATGGATCGCAACAGCATTTTAATCATGAAAGATTTCAGAAATTGATAAGACTAAAATGTAAGAAACCAATATGAACAAATGAGTTTAACATGTTTAGGACTTATACTACCTATAATCAAGCATCCCTATAATATGAAGCATAAACAGATCAGCAGAGGAAAATATGTTTTGAGCATACACGGGATAAGAACGAGAGGCGCTTAATTGCGTAAACGAAAAGCCATATTCCCCAAACTTAAAATAAGAGTGCCTTCAAACTTACAAAGACAACTTAAATATACTAATCACAAAGACGAAACACCAAAGGGAGGAACCAAATTCTTAATTACAGATACTCTAGACATAAATCACATACGCAAACACGTTCTATGCCTCAGTTAACCAGAACACTGACCCGAATCCGAAAGACCGGGCCTTAAACACCAAAATAACTAAGAACAGAGGCATTCGAGCTAAAAAAATAATAATCAAAGAATCTACAGAAAGCTCAGTTCAAGAAACAGAACATCCAATATGAGTTAATGATCAAGAAGGAGTTTACCTTTCTGGAGGCAGCAAACTGAAGAAGAGACGAGCTTGAAGCGACGCTTCCACCACGAACGACAACCCAAAAGTCTGGGCAGAAATATCAAACTTAGACCTGAAACTAATTATCTCCTTTATTTTTCTTGAGGGGTATTTAATATGAATTTTAATTGTTTTTCACTTGAGCTTCGCTCTGTATTTGTACTCTCCGAATCTCCTCTCTCTAAAAAACTTAATTCTTCCCCCTTGAATGAAAACTAATGAGGCTATTTATAGAGGGGTGAAAGGGTAGATTTAGGGGGGGGGTGAAATCCGTTTGAATTTTGAATCTATCCATTCCTTTTCGAGGCAACAACGAGGGCTGTTGTGCAGGCCTGCGACTTCCGCGAAAGGGGTGAAAAAGGGGACGATTGGATGTGAGGATGACAGGCATATGGGCGGACACTATTGCATCGAGATTTGCCGCTGGATTTTCGGGTTTGCCAAGATTTTTGCATGAAGAAGACATATTGGGGCAGTGAGGTCGTGTACTGTATGCTGCTGGGAGCTTGGAATTGTCGTTTGGATATGATGTATGTATTGTATGGAATGGGTATTGGACTTGGTATTAAAAAAGAATTGGGCTCAGATTTGGGTCTGGAAATTGAAAAAGTGGGTTGCTGATGGGTTACTAAATGTATTGTTATTGGGTTGGGAATTGGCTGGTTATAGAGTTGCTGAGAATTGTTGGGCTGCTGGAAATTTTAAGGAAGGCCCAAAATGGAGTTTTAAAAGGGTAAGGTAATGAGGGTAGTTAAAATTGTAATAACAGGGGTATGTTTGCAATTAGAAAAGACTACATGAATTAACAAATTTAACCATACGTAATTGATGTTGTAGCCAAATTGATTAAGACGAATTAGTATACTTAATTAATGAGCTTCTTAATCTTAACGATATAAAATAATTAACTTAATTGAAATAACTAATTCAACCACATATCAATAATTTAAACTAGACTAAATTAATAAAACATTTAACTAAAGAAGTAAAATCTTTTTGAGATAGCTTTCAACCATTTGTAAAATATATTAATTACATACGTAACGATATGAAACATATTTATTATTTAAAATATTATAAAAAGTGACTAAATTTCTTAAAAATAACTTGAAACATATTTGGATTTTATAAAGTTAATTATTTCAAATCGTTCGAAATTAGAGAAGCTCGAAATTAATCTATAATGTGGAGGTCAAAAATTGGGTGTCAACAGCTGTCCCTCATTTGACTTAGATTGATGAAAGAAATTCGAGGCAAATGAAACTGACGGATCTAATTTTGACCGACCACCTCTTCATTTTTAGGAAAATGATTTTGGTACGGACGTCAATAATCATGGTCAAACCTCGGGAGTGGGTTTCCTACATATCTCAGGCTATATGAGAATTCAGGCCACTTGTAGTTCGATATGCTTGATTTAGCGCACGATTTTGAAGAACTCAAAAGTTATTCCGATATCGAGTTATGGAGAGACCGAAACGCTTGGGAATAAGATTTGAGAGAGAATGTTGGAACACAACCGAGTTTTCAACATTGATTCCGCCTACATATCCCTCAACTTAGGGAATCAGGTTGCTTGTAGTTCGACTCAATCGGTTGAAAAGGAAATCTATTATGCAAGATATCATTTGGTTCTGGAGGAGTGACAAGTAAGTCGAGTATGAAAAAGAGGCTTGTAACCTCTTAGCCATGAATGTGGTGCACTTCACACTCATAAGTAAGAAACTTACACAGACATAATTTCCAAAGCTCTTGGTACATTGTCACTTAGATTGGAAATCTACTTCCGGTAGAGACCAAAAAATTTCCGGATGCGAAACTGAAACCGACAAATCCAAATATAAGCCCACATGCCATCTGATAGGGGTGTGGTTTGATTATGGTGGGAGTCGCTCCTCAGCTCACGTCCTAAGAATTTGGCACTCCTCTTTGGACTATATCCTAGTTCGCTGTTAAGAAAAAGTTTCACGTTGTACCGCATCCTTTTTTATGTCGTTCGCACCTGTGGTTTGTTTTGAGAATTCATCATCTCGGATGCTCTCGACAAAGACTGAGATAACTCTCATTAGCATAAAAATGCTATTCAAATGGAGAGATAGTATCTTTTACCGTGTTGACACTTAATTTCTCTCCTAGAAAATTTGACGTCAACTTTATCAAGTTTGACGTAAAGCAAATAAAGCTTGTGTCTCATATTAGCCATATAATCTTCAATGTACTCTTCTTTTGATGTCAAAGCAGTAAAATAGGCCGATGTAATATGTTGATAGTTCTCTTGATGTCGTTGTTGCAAAGGAAAAATGATGCAGTCGATGTTGATTTTCTTGTGATGGGTAAATCTTTCTCTTGCGATGCATAACTCCTTCTCTAGCTATGCATGAATCTTTTTCCCACGATGCATGAATCTTCTCTTGCAATACATGAATCTTCTCTTGCAATACATGAATCTTCTCTTGCAATGCATGAATCTTTTCCCGCAATACATGAATCTTTTTCCCGCGATGCATGAATCTCTTTCTTGCGATGTATGAATCTTTTCCCGCGATGCATGAATCTTTTTCCCGCGATGCATGAATTTCTTTCTTGCGATGTATGAATCTTTTCCCACGATGCATGCATCTTCTCTCGCAATGCATGAATCTCTTTCTTGCGATGTATGAATCTTTTCCCGCGATGCATGAATCTTCTCTCGCAATGCATGAATCTTCACTTGCAATGCATGAATATTCTTTTGCAATACATGCATCTCTTTCTCTTGTTATGCATGACTTCCTTCTCTGATGACGCTATCCCTAGTACCGAACGAAGATTATGCTTCACCGGACGACCTAGGTGATCTTCTGGTAAATTCTGGGTGGCGGTATTGTACTAATTGACAATACGAATAAAAATGACCCTTAAAGTAATGGTATCATCTCATTCGATAATACGATATAAATGACTCTCCGAGTAGTGGTATCATCTCAATCGACAATACGATGTGATTAAATCTTAGAGTAGTGGCATCATCTCATTCGACAATGCAATATAAATAACCTTCAGGGTAAGAATATTATCATATCTGATAATGTAATGCAGGTAAAACGTCTTCCATATATCTTTAGTTGCTGGGAAATAATAATCTTGCTCTCTTTGAGGTCTTCATTTGTTCCATCTTCGAACATAATTGCATGTTCAATATGGACCTCTTCTTGCTGAGAATTTGAATGAAATAAAGATACTTGTATTCCCAACTCTCTGGTATAAGAAGCGTAAAATATTTCCTGCATCCACAGAAAAATTGTCAATTTTAGGGAGCTCTTCGCCCTTTTCACTTCTCCATATTCATTGGATGGTGGAATATGCTGATTTTGCGGCAAACCTATAGACCTGCATCCACGGAAAAATTGTTAGTTTTAAAAATGAACTGATTTGTGTCGATCTCTTCGGTTGTCTGCTTCTTGTCTTGCTATCTCCGATTGATTTTTCCGATTTCCTGTCTCTTGATAGATAAGACAAAATATTTTTATGCAAAATAATTGAAACATGAAAGAAAAGTTCTAAGAAAAAAATAGATTTTTAAGAAAATAATATTTGGAAAAGGTCACTGCCAAGTGTCTTGTCACGTCGAGCTCTAGCGAACATTTTTTAAGTTGGTGCCTCGAGGTCTATCTAATTACTTGTTGGGAAGTATTCAAAGTTGTTTTAAACTGCCGATAAACCCAGTTGAAATTTTTGAGGTCATTTTAAAAAATTTATGTCCCAGTTAACTGTCTTGGTGTATCTTTAACCGTTGGTGATCAAATCACGGAATTTTTGAAATCCCCTCAAAAATTCTGTCCCAGTTGCAAATTTCGAAGTATTCTTCTTGAGAATTTTTTAGTCCCTCTCAAAAATTCTGTCCCAGTTTCTATTGTAAAGGAAACATAGAAATCTTACGAGAGATATGACCGAGCCATTGTGGCGCCTACATATCCCGTTGACGCAGGAATCATGTCAAACGTAGTTCCCCTCTCTCGAGGATTAACAAAAATAAGAAAATTACAAAGAAACCGACTGAGGCCGACATAGGCCGCCTATGTATCTTATTCTTGAGAACTCAGGTCGAACGTAGTTCAAATACAAAAGGAAATATTAAAAAGGGATAAAGGGGTGACCGAGGCCGACATAGGCCGCCTACGTATATCATTCTTGAGAATTCAGGTCAAACGTAGTTCATAACAAGGAAATATTTAAAGGGGATAAAGGAATGACCGAGGCCGACATAGGCCGCCTACGTATCTCATTCTTGAGAATTCAGGTCAAACGTAATTCATTACATAAGGGTAGATTCTAAGCAAAGCAATTACAAGCAAATAGAACGATTACAAGGAAATGACAAAAATACAAACTGAAATCTTCACACATAATATCTTTTCACAGCATCTGAGTTGATCGGTTTTGGCCATTCGATGCCATCCATCTCCGATAGGACCAAGGCACCTCCAGATAACACTTTGCGAACCATGTAAGGTCCTTGCCAATTTGGTGCAAATTTCCCTCTGTACTCATCCTGATGAGGGAAAATTCATTTGAGAACCAACTGACCGATTTCAAATATCCTGGCTCTTACTTTCTTGTGGAAAGCACGAATCATTCTCTGTCGATACAGTTGTCCATGACAAACAGCAACCATTCTCTTCTCATCAATCAATGTTAGCTGATCAATCCGCTTACGAACCCATTCAGCATCACTCAATTCAGCTTCTTGGATGATTCTCAATGAAGGTATTTTAACTTCTGCGGGTATAACTGCCTCTGTTCCATATACTAGCAAATATGGAGTAGCTCCAACTGATGTTTAAACAGTCATGCGGTAACCCAACAAAGCATACGGCAGCATCTCATGCCAACCTCTGTGATTATCAATCATTTTCCTCAAAATCTTCTTTATGTTCTTGTTGGCGGCTTCTACAGCTCCATTCATTTGGGGACGATAGGCGGTGGAATTCCGGTGAGTAATCTTGAATTGTTCACATAGCTCTCTCATCAAGTGACTGTTGAGATTTGCTCCATTATCAGTAATGATGGATTCTGGTACTCCAAATCTGCATATCAAATTGTTGCGAAC
This sequence comes from Solanum acaule, assembly GCA_036250505.1. Lineage (NCBI taxonomy): Eukaryota > Viridiplantae > Streptophyta > Magnoliopsida > Solanales > Solanaceae > Solanum > Solanum acaule. The sequence goes on along the minus strand of JAJOOR010001940.1, from coordinate 27,176 downwards.
AAAATCAGCTACAACTTTCTTGGTCACCGACTTATATGAAGCTGCTTCTACCCACTTGGTGAAGTAGTCAATGGCAACCAAAATGAATTTGTGTCCGTTAGAGGCGGTTGGCTCTATCGGGCCAATGACATATATGCCCTAAGCTAAAAACGGCCAAGGTGAACTCATAGCATTGAGTTCGTGAGGTGGCACCCGAATCAAATCTCCGTGCACTTGACATTTATGACATTTCTGCACAAACTTGCAGCAATCGTGCTCCATAGTCATCCAAAAATAACCGGCTCGGAGGATCTTTCTCGCCAAAGTGAGTCCATTCATGTGAGTACCACAGGCTCCAGCATGTATTTGTTCCAGAAGCTTTGCAGCTTCACTAGCATTAACACATCTGAGAAGACCTAAATCTGGAGTCCTCCTATAAAAGATTTCCCCACTTGCAAAGAAATTGAGGGCCATACAGCGTATCGACTTCTTTTGGTTGAACGTTGCATTCTCAGGATAAGTCCCGGTCTCTAAATACTGCTTGATGTCAAGATACCAAGGCAAGCCATTTAGTTCTGCCTCAACATGCGAACAATGGACAGGCTACTCTTTTACCTCCACATCCAAGGGATCGATATAACTTGTATCTGGATGTTTAATCATCAAGGCGATGGTGGCAAGGGCATCGGCTAACTCATTTTGTGTCCTGGGAGTGTGCCTGAATTCAATCTTGTGAAATCTCTTGCACAATTTCTGTATATATTGCACATACGGTGTTATCTTTGGGTTCTTTACGGCCCATTCTCCTTGAACTTGGTGAATCAGTAAATCTGAATCTCCAATAACCAACAACTCATGAACATTCATATCGATGGCCATCTTCAAACCGAGGATGCAAGCTTCATACTCGGCCATGTTGTTCGTGCAATTAAATTAGAGTTTAGCCGCCATAGGATAGTGCTGACCAGACTCTGATACTAAGACAGCTCTGATACCTTTCCCTTGGTGATTTACCGCTCTATCAAAGAATACTCTCCAACCAGGGTATACTTCAGAAATATCTTCACCCACAAACGAAACTTCTTCATCGGGAAAATAAGCCTTGAGCGGTTTATACTCTTCGTCAACTGGGTTCTCTGCAAGATGATCGGCTAAGGCTTGTGCTTTAATCACCTTCTGGGTCACATACATAATATCAAACTCACTCAAAAGCATTTGCCATTTAACCAACTTCCCGGTCGGCATTGCTTTCTAGAAAATATACTTCAACAGGTCCATCCTGGAGATAAGGTATGTGGTATAAGAAGACAAATAATGTCTCAACTTCTGAGCGATCCAGGTCAAAGCACAACATGTCCTCTCCAAAAGAGTGTAACGAGCCTTATCTGTCTCAAATAAGAAATGGCTCGTTCTTTCTTCCCCGTTTCATCATGTTGACCAAGCACGCATCCAAATGCATTATCTGAGACAGATAGATATAGCAACAAAGGACTTTCTTCTCTAGGAGGGACCAACACCGGCGGATTGGACAAATAGTTCTTGATGGCATCAAAAGAAGTTTGGCATTCTCCGGTCCACTTGGTCAAGGCATCTTTCTTCAACAATTTGAAGATGGGCTCGCACACCACGGTGGACTGAGCTATAAATCGACTGATGTAGTTCAACCTTCCCAAAAAACTCATTACCGCTTTCTTGGTCTTCGGAGGAGGTAATTCTTGAATCGCTTTGATCTTGGAAGGGTCAAGCTCGATGCCTCTTCTGCTAACTATGTATCCCAAAAACTTTCCAGCCGGCACACCAAAATCACACTTGGTGGGATTTAATTTCAAATTGTATCGGCGTAGACGATCAAAGAATTTCTTCAAGTGAGTCAAGTGATCCGAACTCTCGCGGGACTTGATTATGACATCGTCTACATACACCACAATCTCCTTGTGAATCATATCGTGAAAGATGGTCGTCATAGCCCTCATGTAAGTAGCACCAGCATTTTTGAGACCAAAAGGCATTATCCGATAATGATATACACCCCAAGGCGTAATGAATGCCATATTTTTTGCATCTTCTTCGTCCATCAGGATTTCATGATAACCTGCATAACAATCCACAAACGACTGCATCTTATGCTTGGCACAGTTATCAATGAGAATGTGAATGTTTGGCAATGGAAAATTATCTTTTGGGCTAGCTTTGTTGAGATCTCTATAGTCAACACAAATTCTGATATTTCCATCTTTCTTGGCAACCGGAACAACGTTGGCCAACCAAGTCGAATATTGTGTCACTTTCACTACTTGAGACTCGATCTGTTTGGTAATCTCCTCTTTGATCTTTAAACTCAACTCAGGCTTGAACTTCCGAGTCTTTTGTTTTACTGGACTGAAATCTGGATTAATCGGCAACTTGTGGGACACCATATTCGTACTTAACCCCGACATATCTTGGTAAGACCAGGCAAATACATCAATGTATTTTCTAAGCAAGCGGATCAAATCCCTTCTTTGAGCTTCAGTCAGATGGACACTGATTCTCACTTCTTTAACACATTCTTCATCTCCGAGATTCACAGTTTCGGTTTCTTCCAAATTTGGCTTGTGTTGATTCTCGAATTGTCGAAACTCTTCGGCAACATTTTCGGGTACCTCATTTTCTTCTTCATGTTCCTCGCACTCATCATCACCTGCCTCATTTTGTTCACTCGGTTTATGACATGTCATGACATTAGCAGGTTTTAAATTAATATTACTGAAATCATAAACAAACAAAGTTAGGAAAGTAAAATATAAACAGATAAGTAAACAAATTTTGATAAAAGAGGCTTTCATTTAAATTGAAAAACTAGAACAAACTTTGGCCACGGCCAAGGGCCATTTTGCCTGTTTAAACATCACAATGGAACTTAAAAACTTCAAAGAAGTAAAACTGCATAAAGGGTGGGTCTCGGGCCTCTTTCGGACTACCACCGATTTAAAAAACAAACGAAAAACACATGTCCTTTCTACCCAGATGAGCGGGAAATCAGGAGTGGTGTGGAGGTCCAATTTTGCAATTGCTTCTCAGGTTCTGCATCACGGATGCCTGATGTCCCAACCTCTTCTTCGATGACCGCATCAATCTCCTCAAAAAGGCCCAAGATTCCTTCCCCCAAACTATTATCGATGGCATACTCCCGCACTGGGAATGACTGGTACAGATGAGGAATTGGCCTGGCCAATGCTTGATCAACGCTTTTTCTCTTCACATCTGCTCCATCATCTGTGGGGACATACCCTAAACCAAACTTTGCTCCTTTAGCGGGAATCTGAATAGGCTTGACAATTCCTTGACAATGTTTTCCCAACCCTAAACCCGGTTCAAAACTGTTCTGGAGCATAACAGTAGCAATCATCTTGTACACGGCAGGCATATAAGACTGTGGAACCAAATCATCACCGGTGTCATTTACCAGCTCCACCGTGTAGAAATCACAACCCCGAAAGACATCATCAACGATTGACGCGTACCCATTGGAATGACTCCCTTCACCATAAATGACCAATTTCTAGTCTTTCCAAACAAATTTCATTAGTTGGTGAAGGGTAGACGGCACAGCTCCAGCCACGTGGATAAATGGTCTTCCCAGAAGAAGATTATAACTTGTGTTGATATCCAACACCTGGAACTCCACGTTAAAATCCGCAGGACCCACCTAAATATCCAAGTTTACCGTACACAATGTGTCTCTTTGCATTCCATCAAAGGCCCTCACCTTGACTTGATTCTGGTGAAGTTTCCCCAAATCGGATTTCAGCTGCCTCAGAGTCGAAAGCGGGCATATGTTGAGACCGGACCCATCGTCGACCAATACACGATTTATCATTTTATCTCGACATTTGATGATGACATGCAGAGCCTTGTTGTGCACCTTGCCTTCAAAGGGCAACTCTTCGTCACAAAAGTTGATTCGATGTCCCCGAATGACCTGGTTTATCATGGCTACTAGATTGTCGATGTTATTACCCACAGGCACATATGCGTCATCTAAAGCCCTTATCAGAGCTTGTCTATGCATTTGTGAACTCATCAACAAGGCCCATACAGAGATCTGAGCCGGTGTCTTCTGTAGATGTTTCACAATAGAATAATCCTTCGGCTGCATTTTCCTCCAAAACTCCTCGGCCTCAGCTTCACTAATCGGCCTCTTTTTCTGGTCCTTCTTCTGCACTCCCTGGGCTAACTCTTCTGGTGTGTAGCACCTACCCGATCTGGTCATACCCTGGGTAATGGCCGTTTCAATCACAAACTTTGGCCGGGCAAGAGTTTCTCTTGGCACCAAGGCAATAGCCTTCTGGGGTGTCAGAATCACAAACTTTTTTTTCTCTCTAATGCTCAAGGAGGCTACAGCCCTTTCCAATTTATCAGGAACGACCGAAACTATCGCCTTTATTACGCACCAATCATCATATGTCTCTATCATGTTGATATTGACGCCTCCATGATATGGCAAAGGATTACTATTGACATTAGGTGCAGCAGTCTGGAGAGAGACCACTTTCTGATCGATCAAGTCCTGAATCTTATGTTTCAAGTTGATACAGTCCTCGGTATCATGTCCAACACTGTTGGAGTGATACGCGCACCTCTGATCAGGCTTGTAAAACTTTGAATTGGTGTCAACCAGCTTGGTCCCCACTGGATGAATAAATCCTGCAGCGGTCAACCGTTCAAAAAGCTGAGTCCGACTCTCAATGAGGGGGGTAAAGTTACGGGCTGGTTTTTTCTCAAATCTTGGACGGGAGTCGTAGTTGCCTTGTTGGGGAGGAGGCATCTGACGATAATTTGTGGTGTTTGGGCGAGGATCTTGGTATCTGGGATAGGAATTTGTTGGGTAGTTTGGTTGTGGAGCTTGGTAAGTGGAATGATTATTTTGGTATTGTGGAGCTGGGGTTTGGTACATTGGAGGAGGAGTTTGGTAATTTGTTTGAACGTTGGCACAATTGGGAGCAACGTTTCGGTAGTGGTGAGACGAAGTCTGGTAAATCGAAGGGGGAGTTTGGTAGATAGGAGGGGGAGTATTTTGATAAGTGGGAGGATGGGTATTTTGGTAAATTGGGGGGAAGGGTATTTTGGTAATTAGGGGGAAGGGCATTTTGATAACTGAGGGGAGGAGCTTGATAATCAGCTTGCGCATAACAAGCTGGGTATGATCTTTGTGAAGGTCGAGAATGACCTTGGTACGACGAGGATTTCCTTGGGGTTTTCTTCCCCTCCCAAGAGATAGAGGACACATCCTCTCTTTTCTTCTTCAACAAGCCCAAAGATCCGGGCGAGGCAGCAACACGGGCAATCTTCCCAGTTCTTAATCCATCTTCGATAGTCTCATCTACCTTGACTATCTCAGCAAATTTCACTCTCATGAGCAACATGATTCTGTCATAATATTCAGGATCTTGCACCCGCACAAACACTTCGACAATTTCCTTTTCCGACATAGGAGGTCTAACTCTAGTTGCCTCCTTTCGCTATCTATATGCGAATTCTTTGTAACTTTCGGTCGACTTCTGCTTCATCTTCTCCAAGGAGTAACGATCAGGAACGATCTCCACATTGTAGGCGAATCGTTCGATGAAGTCCTTAGCCAGAGCGTTCCAGCTAGACCACTGTCTCGTTTCATGAGACGAAAACCATTCTAGAGCCTCTCCACTCAGACTTCGGCTAAAAAGCCGCATTAACAAAGGTTCGTCTCTCCCAACTCCCACGAGTTGGTCACAGTAGGCCCTCAGGTGTGCTAAGGGGTTCCCCGTTCCTCCAAAGATGTCAAATTTTGGCACCTTGAACCCTTTCGGAAGGTCCAAATTCAGATGAATGCACAAGTCTTCGTAACTCAACCTGGCGACCTTAGGAATGCAGTTCAACTCCTTCATGGCTTTTCTAATTTTCTCCTTTATATCTATCTTAGCGGTCTTTTCCTTTGACCTCCACTCTCTCTCCTTCTCATCATAGTGGTCGAGCTCCGAACCATGGGTGTCATGCTCGTTGGGGATCGATATTTGGAAAGTGGCTTTTTGCGGTAGTGATGGAGCAATAGAGGGACTCTGGCCATTTAAAGGGGTGTTATAGTTTTGGGGGAAAGTCTAGGGCTAGTATATTGGTTTTGGTGAAGGAGGGAAGTGTGTGGGTTATTAGCGTTTTGGCTGTGAGGGGGTAGGCCAATTTGGTGGTTTGCATTGGGGGGAGGGAATGGTGCTTGGAGGTTGGTATTTTGAGGAGGGGGTGGTGTTTGATAAGAGGCTGAGACGTAATGGGGGTTTTGGGTGGTAAGGTCAATGATGGAAGGATTACGAGCAGGACTTGAAGGCGGGTTTTGAGCTTGCTCCACGTTAGGAGGGGAATTTGAGCTGGAGATCTTTCGTCTGGTTGAGTGTTGACAGCAAAAATTAGAGGAGGCAAATCTTGTTTTCTCTGCATCTCGACCCTCATATCAGCAATTTGTTGCATCAACTGCAGGATCAGTTCATTTTGATCGGCAAGGGCGGGCTGAGCCACGACATCAGTAAGGCCGGGTTCTTCATTGTTATCACTCATTGCTGCTTTTCCCTTTTGTGAACTTTGACTAGGGAAGGAATCTGTAGGACCTTTAGATCTAGTGAAATAAGGATGATCGGCTAGTGTATCAACACAAATCAGTTCTAACTCATGTAGAGAAAAACAACTCAAAGGCAAATCTGTAAGTATTAGTTCTGGATGAATAATGCAAGATATCACGTAGAAAGCAGATAAACACGTAAAAGTCGCTTTGTCCGAGAACATGTTAACCCACGAATAATGGGGACTGATTTTTTTGAACAAGCAGGAATTTGCCCGTTTTATTTTGAGATTGGTGACTCAGAAAGGTTGAATTGCGTTGAGCTAAGGTCTTCTTAATGCATCTTTCGGCATCTGTTGACTTGAGTTCAATGTTTCCTTGTAGAATGAAGGGTAAAAAGAAAATTTAAAAAGATAGGGGCCGGGCCTTGAAAGGCTGCCTACGTATCTCCCAAGGAGAATTCAGGCCCTACGTAGTTCGAATACAAAAGGGATTCCCATTTTCATTCATTTCTGGTGATTACAAGGAAAGCGAAAAACAGACAATAAAGCTCCTGAAAGATAAAATGTGCTTCCATCCAAGCTATTCTTCTCCCGATTGTTGCCTTAATCACGTGGGGTAGACTCGTATGCGTCAAGGGCTATTTTCTCATTCTCTTCTTTCCACCGTCCCTGGAAAGGAGGCCTATAGACTATTTCGTCCCCGGTATCTTCTTCAACAATTTCAGGTCCAGTGCCTTCAGGACTACTGACGTTGGCCTCTTGGTTGAAGGAGTATTTTCCACATAGCTTTTGGAGCCTCGTGGTTATGTCATTGTGGAAGACATTGTGTTCCTTCCGCATAGCGGCCGTCTCTTTATTTATGATAGCATATTTTGTCATCTTAGCCACTAACTCCACGTCTAGAGCTGCACTTTTGGCTTACGCAGCTGCGATGGCTAGTTCTACTTCTATTCTTCTTTCTCCCATCTCTCGAATCTCTTGTTTGAATCGAAGCAGTTTCATCCTTAGACTCTCCTCAGTCGTCTCCACCTCGACATTCTTGCCCTTTTTCCATCTTAGCAGCAATTTTACCTTTCCTGAGATGACAGAGTATTGTTTTAGGATTTGGTAGTAGGATTTTATTTCGGGCTGAGAAACTCAAGACTCGGAAAACTTTGGTCGGACATTTTTGGGTAGTGATTTGTATTCAGTATTGTGGAGTTTTTCAGAATTTTTTTAAAAAGGAGTGGGATAAAAATGTCCTCATTCAAAGCAACAAAATCACATAAACAGTTAAAGCATACAAGCGGCTCGCGCGCATCCTAAACAAGTAGGGGACCCTTTTATGCCAAGGGTAGGCCTAGCGTATTTGAAATATGTATGTGTAGAATTGAACCATTTTTTTACCTCGAAGCAAATCTTGCATATAAAATGATGTTCAAAAGAGTGAAAATAAGCAGGAAAAGTAGGGAATAGATGGGGAACACGAAAGAAAAGGCCCACGCAGGGGTCATTTGTAGAGAGTACCAAAATACAAGAAAGGCAATCCCACGCAGGGGCAAATAACAACAAATACACATAGAAAAACCCACGCAGGGGCGAAATCCACTAGGAGGTCCCTGATGGTCCTGCTTCTGATCTGCTCCTCTTGTTCTGTGCCATAAGATGCTAAAGCCTGTATTGAATCATTAGTAAGTATCCTTCGCTCCGGCGGCCTTTCTCTTCCCAGTCTTCGAGACACATCCCACTTTTCTTATCTCCAATCCATAAGTTGAGCTCTCCCAGATCGCTTCTCAAGCTTTCTAATTCTTGCGTTACACTTTCGAAGGCATATTTATCCTCATCTTGCTTTTGAAGGAATTCATTGTACATTTCCTGAGATTCCCTTTTCACCTCTCTTAATTCTATCAAAGCTTTGGACTCTTTGTCCTCCACACTACGATAAATGTTTGGAACTGGGAAGGAGATACCTTGTATATTGTTTTTCAACCAAGCTTTGTAGGTTTCATCGTACCCGGCATTAAACCGGTCCACGACAATGGTTTTGTCATCCATTCGTACTGCTTTTTTCCATTCTCTTAGCATCTCTGAAGCCTCATGCACTCTATCGTCCCTGATGTCGAACACATAAATACGGTAGTACGCATCTGGAGGTGTAGTTTGTTTTCTTCCGAATTGTCTCAGGACCCGAATGGGTGCATAAGGGCAGATACCTCGAATACCTGGTAGAGGAAGTACGAGTTGTCTGTGACCCTGTACTATGAAATCTTTTGAAATGAAGCGATCGAACATCCACTGAATATCTTTTTCTCTCAGCTCGGAGAAAATCTGAGCCCATCTTCCTCTAGTCCTCATATTTTCCAAATCTGTCCAAAATAGCATATCATTCAAACCTTTAAGAGCATTATTATCATCGAGGGTGTGTAGTTGTCGAGTCCCGTGTCCCTTCGCTAAGTGGCTCAGTATCCACCATTGGAGGAGGAGATTGCAGCCCTGAAAGTAGCAATGTCCTTCCTTACATTTTCCCAAAGCACGGTAAATGTCAGACAGGATGACAGGCGCGATAGGATAATATTTCACTTGCCCTTGGTTCAGATGCCCGTGGAAGAGAGTGTGTGCAAGCATTATTACCCGGGTGTTGATGCTAAGGCTCGAGCCTTGGGGAAAAACCATAGTGCCTAATAGCGCGATAGTGAACGACAAAGGTCTGATCTCGTCCCATTCTCTGAAGGTAACCCTGAACTCTTGATTGTAATTCGCATAAAAGCTTGCATTCTCGAATCTAACGTAAAGATCCTTGAAAGAAACGCTAGAACCTTCGGCCCAAAAGGCGTAATCCTTTCTTAATCCGAGCCAATTTATAATATCCTCGAGAGTAGGTTTGTTAGGGATTAAGATCTGTTCCCATTTTCTCACTCTTCTTTCAAGCCCTGTACCGACTGTGTCTATTTCGTCCCGAATTTCCTCAATTGTCGGGGTGATTTCCATGGTTCCAAATCGGAACACCATTTTTTCGTTGTCCCAATAACCTGTGAGGACTTCAATCAACTCGGGCCACCCGACCATATTGATGAGTTCTGTTAGAGCCCCTATATATTTGTTGAGAGCCCTTTTGTGAACCGTAGTGAGGTCGTTGTACCACATCTTGAGCAAAACTGGAGCTTCCACTACCATGTCGAATTTAGGAAATCGATCCATACCTACAAAATAAAGCACGGTTAAGATTCCCTCCCCCACATAGGCAACAATTAAGTTTCCACACATACATCTTTCAAATGTCAAATAATATGATATGTCGTTAGGTCGTGGACCTTGGACATGATTTTTGGCGGTTTTACTAATGGACTTAATACGTATTGGGTATTAAGTCTTCTTAGGCTAATGCTTAGATTTGGATTTGGTTTCGCTCTACTCTAGGTTGACTAGAATTTGTTTAGAAATGACGGTAACCCGAGTCAGACAAACAACGAGGTGAAGTCTAATAAACAATGTTGGATGACCACAAGCCAACTATTCGTTTATCACTTCCAAAGAATTCAACTTGTGTTTTTTCTGAAGGAAAGTCGTGGTATGCCACGTAACCGCATGTTTTTCTAATGCAATCTATTTGCCGTTTGGCGGAATCGGGTGCCATGAATGTCACAGTTCAATATATGCAATAGATAAAACAAGTAGACAGTTAAAACACGTAGCCAAATAAATTAATCTTAAGGTTAGAACCATTCAAATTCCCAGCAAAGTCACCATTCTGTTTTGTTTTAAAATGAATTTAAGACTTATTTTAAAATCGCCACTTAATTCTTAAGGTGAAATTAAGAAAACCGATTTTTTCAACAGATTAAAACAGAAATCAATTGAAAATATACAAAGGGTCCGAGGTTCTTATTAGCATTTTGGGAAGGGGTTTAAAGCACCCAAAATGCCCTCTAATATGTCGTTATCCGTCAATTAACTATTTGGCTAAATTTATTCGACTTAACTTGAATTGAGCAATTTTATGGTTAGGACCATTTTAAGGGAGAAAAAGGGAAAATATTAATACATTATATCAGTTAAATACTTTGAAAAATTAAGTTTTAAGGTAACGGGAAAAGAGTTCTTAATTAGTCAATTTTTTAGAAGATTGATTCAGAATAACTGTTTGTCGAGGAAATTAATTCGTAATAACCTTAAGATTAACAACAAATAATGATAGGTAAACAAATATAAAATGATAAAGTAAAGAAGGAAATTTGGGCCCAAGTCTAGTTTCCTGTCTGTTTGGGCCAGTACTTGGGCCTATTTTCGTTTTGGGCTTTTGGCCTAATTTTGGCCACCTTCGTACCTGTCCTAGACTAAATTCAATTTAATTTCGTTGGGCTTTAGGCTCATCTTTCACCTGTCCTAAATTCTAACAAAATAATAATAAAATGACAAAGGCTTAGGCCCAAAATAACAAAATACAAATTGGAATTTGGGGCCTTTAGGCCCATTTTCCCATCTTCGTATACACTAGGCGTATACTAGTGCATGAAATCTTGTATTAGCTCCAAACACTTGTATGCCCACGTCAAGGATATGTTCTTCAATTTTGAAGGTTGATCGATTCAACAAAAAGGGGATTGGGCCTCCAAGGCCCCATAGGAAATGCAAGAAGGAGATGGAGTCCATGAGGACATGAGCAGATTTCACATGCAACAAAAAAAACCCAGTAAACTTAGAGTAACAACCCACATGACTTAATATAAGAAACTAAAGGAGAATAATAATCAATACCGCCTAATCATCACAGTGAGAACAAAAAATAAAATTAATTAGGATTAAAATTCGATAAGCTCTAATATTGTATTGTATATATTGATTGTTGATAGGAATAATATTATTATATTATAAAATGAAATTTGAAGGACATATGTATAATAATTGCTTCCACGTGAAAGTTGACGGCAAATTTTGGATAAACATTATTGACCACTGAGTAATGATATGTTTAAAATTGGAATTGGGTTGTAGGTGTAATTGTTAGGCATGAATTAATATTATTATAATGTTAGGGGGTAAGAAGATTGAGGTGTTGTATTTATATGGGTCTGCATATTGACATAATTAATAAGTGAGTAAGCATAGAGAAACAAATGTTTCACATACATATATTTATATCCCATAGATAGTGGCAAACATACAACCATAGATTAAAATGAACTAAATTCAAAATTAATTTTACAGTAAATTCATTTAAATAACAAAACCGACGGACAAGTTTAACAAAATAAAAGACAAGGAGCACAAGGCAAATGAATGAATCCCAAAAAAGAGAGATGAACTAGTAACATGCATATTGATAAAAGGAAGACAGGAAAGCATGAAGAAAAAGAATGGAATCCCTTGTAACTCACTTTACTATTTACTTAATGACTCAAAAATCAAGTTGATCGAATTTCACAATTTTTCAACTTAACAGGAAACAATGACTTTCAAGCATTCGGTAAACAAACGGGGACGGGGATAGGAGAAAGTCACAATGACCACAACTAGAACTCAACCTGAGCAAGTACAAAATGACCCAAAATGTTCAACAGTGACCATAATTAAACAAACTTATACGAGATAAAGAAATTAGGATGAAATTTAGCCATCAAACCGGGTTATCAACATTCGGGGCAAGAATACTAAATAAATAGTGAATCTTTGCGATCAAACGACAAACCATAAGAAAAAGGGACTAAATACACAACGATTTGATTACTTTCCGTGTTAAAATTAAGCCAAAGTACGCCACTTATGTTAACCACAATATTGCAAACCAGCCGATGCAGGGAAACATGGATCGCAACAACATTTTAATCATGAAAGATTTCGGAAATTGATAAGACTAAAATGTAAGAAATCAATCTGAACAAATGAGTTTAACATGTTTAGGACTTATACTACCTATAATCAAGCATCCCTTTAATATGAAGCATAAACAGATCAGCATAGGAAAATATGTTTTGAGCATACACGGGATAAGAACGAGAGGCGCTTAATTGCGTAAACGAAAAGACATATTCCCCAAATTTAAAATAAGAGTGCCTTCAAACTTACAAAGACAACTTAAATATACTAATCACAAAGACGAAACACCAAAGGGAGGAACCAAATTCTTAATTATAGATACTCTAGACATAAATCACATACGCAAACACGTTCTATGCCTCAGTTAACCAGAACACTGACCCGAATCCGAACGACCGGGCCTTAAACACCAAAATAACTAAGAACAGAGGCTTTCGAGCTAAAAAAATAATAATAATCAAAGAATCTACAGAAAGCTCAGTTCAAGAAACGGAACATCCAATACGAGTTAATGATCAAAAAGGAGTTTACCTTTCTGGAGGCAGCAAACTGAAGAAGAGACGAGCTTGAAGCGACGCTTCCACCACGAAACTCAAACACGAACGACAACCCAAAAGTCTGGGCAGAAATATCAAACTTAGACCTGAAACTAATTATCTCCTTTATTTTCTTGAGGGGTATTTAATATGAATTTTAATTGTTTTTCGCTTAAGCTTCGCTCTGTTTTTGCACTCTTCGAATCTCCTCTCTTTAAAAAAACTTAATTTTTCCCCCTTGGATGAAAACTAAGGAGGCTATTTATAGAGGGGTGAAAGGGTAGATTTAGGGGGGGTGGGGGGGGTAAAATCCGTTTGAATTTTGAATCTATCCATTCCTTTTCGAGGCAACAACGATGGCTGTTGTGCAGGCCTGCGACTTCCGCGAAAGAGGGGGAAAAAAGGGACGATTGGATGTGAGGATGACAGGCGTATGGGCGGACACTGTTGCACCGAGATTTGCCGCTGGATTTCCGGGTTTGCCGAGATTTTCGTGTGAAGAAGACATATTGGGGCAGTGGGTCGTGTACTGTATGCTGCTGGGAGCTTGGAATTGTCGTTTGGATATGATGTATGAATTGTATGGAATGGGTATTGGACTTGGTATTAAAAAAGAATTGGGCTCAGATTTGGGTCTGGAAATTGAAAAAGTGGGCTGCTGATGGGTTACTGAATGTATTGTTATTGGGTTGGGAATTGGCTGGTTATAGAGTTGCTGAGAATTGTTGGATAGCTGGAAATTTTAAGGAAGGCCCAAAATGGAGTTTTAAAAGGGTAAGGTAATGAGGATAGTTAAAATTGTAATAACAGGGGTATGTTTGCAATTAGAAAAGACTACATGAATTAACAGATTTAACCATACGAAATTGATGTTGTAGCCAAATTGATTAAGACGAATTAGTATAATTAATTAATGAGCTTCTTAATCTTAACCATATAAAATAATTAACTTAATTGAAATAACTAATTCAACCACATATCCATAATTTAAACTAGACTAAATTAATAAAACATTTAACTAAAAAAGTAAAATATTTTTGAGATAGCTTTCAACTTTGTAAAATATATTAGTTACATACGTAACGATATGAAACATATTTATTATTTAAAATATTTAAAATATTATAAAAAGTGACTAAATTTCTTTAAAATAACTTGAAACATATTTGGATTTTATAAAGTTAATTATTTCAAATCGTTCGAAATTAGAGAAGCTCGAAATTAATCTATAATGTGGAGGTCAAAAATTGGGTGTCAACATATGGCTCAAAAGGTTCCTGAAGAAGAAGAAAAGTGGGAACAATGTTTAGTAGCTGAGGCTCGAGCAATAGATGGCATGATTACCATCAATCTTGAAGGAGATTGGATCGAGGATCTAGAATATAATATAGCTGATCACGTGGAGAAACAAAAAGCTAATGTTGACGGCATGAAACAAGAAATTTTTTAGGATGTTCCTAGTGGTGACAATGTAGCTGCCATTGAAGAAATCAAAGAAGAGATCTTGAACATACAATATCTGAAACTACATGTGCTAATGACGACCTTTACAAAGAAAGCATTGAGGAAGATGTATTGGAAGCGGAAGTATATGGTCAATAATCTGCAATATCAAGGTCAACTAATGACTCAAAGCAAATTCTGGAAGCAGATGGAGAAAGTAGAGATCAAATAAAGGAAGAAGCTGATATTGAAGTCTTAAAGACAAACGATATGATTTTTGAAAGTTCTAAAGTTGCCAAAATATCTATCGAGGAGATGATAGGAAAATATGACAATGGATCCGATGTAGGTGTTGAGACTTCACAGAAAATTGATAGTGTTTCACTGGATAATATAGTTGTTGATAAGTTAAGAGAAATGGGGAGTTTGAGAACTCAACAAGGAGATAATCTACATGGATTAACTGATGATGAAGAATCTTTATCATTTGAAGAAGCAAGAAGAGTTCGAAAGAAACTTTCGAGATTTTCACCAAGATGTGGCCCAAAGCTTCGTTTGAGTTCTTCAACGACAAGTGTGGGGTAGTTTCCAAAAAATCACTTTAAGGGGGAGTGTGAAAAATTAAAGTTGATTTTTTGGAGGTACAAAAATATCTTAGATATTTAGTAGAACTTTTAGAATTTTGTAGAGTAAATATCTTTGATATTTTACTTAAGAAAAATCTAGATGTTCTAGATAATTAGATATTTATAGTAAAATATAAAAATATCTAGATTCTTGTTACATAGTTAGAAGATAAGAATATCTAGATATTTCTTGTAGATGTATCTAAAATAATTTCTAGAAGCATCCCTATACAAGTATAAATAGGGGTGACCTTAGTCATTTGTAACAGAAACTCAAATCAACACAAGAAAAACTCAATTCAAGAGTCTTCTTCCATAAACAAGTTCCCATTTCTAGCTTCCTCTTCCTTAGTTGAATTTTCCGATCTTAGTTAAAGATCTTGGGCTAGCAGAAGGGTTCTTTAATTATACTTTTCTTTTGCTATTCTCTACCCATTGACCAATAAATATCAAAATTAGGGGTGGGCGTTCGATATTCGGTTCAGAATTATTAAATTTCGGATTCGATAGTTCGGTAATAAGTAGTTAAAAGTATATACAAAATATCAAAATTTTAAATTCCAATTTGATAATCGGTAAATTAAATTTTGATTTGGTATGGTATTTGATAATACCATATTGGAGTTATAGCCAATTGTATTGCAAAGTTAATAGTACTATGTTTCTAGTCATTTCTATTTTTTTTTATGTCGTGGCATGATATAATAAAAGATCAATAAGTAAGAAGACATCAAGAGCTAAAAGACATGTATTTGAGTTGTTTATGTTCACTCTTTAACTTTCTTCTTTGGACTTGCACTAATGAGTAATGTTAAAGTATGTTATTTTAACTAAGAATAATATTTTGGGAAAAGACATAAATAACCCCTCAATTTATGGTTGAATTTTAAGCGATACATTATATTTTTAACACCTCCAATTGTTTTTTCGCGTAAATTACTCCGAATGGCCATTCGATAAACATAATTACAAAAAAGATGGTCAGTTTAGTCGTCGTCTTCTTTTTTTGCTTTGTCTGTCGTCTTTCTCTTCGCCCTCCTTCTTCTTCATCTTATTCATTCTGTTTCATTTTTTAATTATTTTATTGTATATATTTGAAACTAGCCCACCCTTCTTTTTTAAGTTCATACCATAATAATATGACAAATTTCTTTGAGAGAAAACCTTAAAGTTTCTTCCATTTTGGCTTATTAGTGAATGTGTGTTGTGTTTTTTTCTTTAACGTGTAACAGAGACTTGGATTTTAACAATATAATGAAAATTGATAGCAACATTTCTTCTGTCTATCATGACTTTTATTTCGTTTTGTGAAGCACATCCCAATTAGTGTCAATTATCAATAAGAAAAATTGACAGATCCTTTTTTCTAATTTTTAATCTGTTTTCACATTATAGTCTGTACTCTTAGACATTTTATTTGTTTTGGTGCTATTTATATATAGTGAATTAACCTTGATCACTGGAAATACCACACACACAAATTAATCCCCTTGAAGCATCCAATATCATATAGAGAAGCACATTTTCATATTGCTTCTTCTCTTTCTAATTCAATTTTCTATATCACTTGCTTTCTCCAATGAGAATGCGTCTTTTTGCTCCGGGTTCGGTGTCACGTGCAGTTCAAAAAGGCAACGGGTTGTAGCCTTGAATCTTCCTAATTTGCAACTTCAAGGCACATTTCCCCGTCTTTGGCCAATTTGTCCTTTCTCATAGAGCTCAATCTCGAGAACAACTTATTCCATGGGGGCATCCCTTATGGACTTGGCCACTTGCCTCACTTGCATTTGATTGATGTTAAAAACAATTAGCTCAACGGAAGTATACCAACAAGTATATTTCAACAACGGAGAGTTCAAGTAATTTCATTGGCTTTTAATGAACTCAGTGGTGAAATGTGGAGAGGGCCATGGTATGTACCCGAACTTAGAGTCTTAAATCTCAGGAACAATAGCCTCACGGGTATAATCCCTCATTCTATTGGAAATGCCATAAAAATGATGAACTTCAGTTTGTCTGGGAATAAAGTCAGCGGGAACATTCCAAAGGAGGTCGGTAATTTGAGCCAGCTTGCATTATTGTCCTTGTCCGATAATTAATTAACAGGTTCCATTCCCACAACACTGTTTAATATCTTGTCGCGACTTTCTTTATCTTTGGCAATTAATAGCCTTTCCGGTCCTCACTTGCTAGATGAAGGGAATATTGTTTCAAATCTGAAGCATTTAAGTATAGCTCACAACCAAATTTCTGGTTGCATTCCTTCCAACATATGCCAACTCACAGAGCTCAAACTTTTGTCCATATCTTACAACAACATAGCTGGAGACATACCCAGAAATATTGGTTGTTTATCCAAACTCGAGGAGTTTTATATTGGCGATAATCCAATAAACGGGACTATTCCCACTTCGTTGGGAAATATTTCCACTCTGCAATATCTTTACTGTCGAAACAATCGGATAGTGGGGGAAATTCCTCCGAAATTAGGGAAGCTATCAAATTTGAGGCAATTAATCTTTGACAATAATTCTAATCTTATTGGTCAAATTCCAGAGGTTATTTTCAACATATCTTCTTTGGAAATAATCGGTTTCAGTTTCAATAACCTCTCTGGAAAAATTCCAACCACTGCAGGTCTTCATCTTCCTAACCTTGAAGAAATTTACTTGGGAGACAATCAGCTTGAAGGGGAAATTCCATTGTTCATAACAAATGCCTCCAAACTTGAGATACTGTCGTTAGAAGATAACCCTCTCACATGAACTATTCCCACTAATTTGGGAAATCTTTGTGAGCTACGAGATATGTTCCTACATCGTAATCAACTTATCAATGAACCAAGAGAGCGTGAGTTGAGATTCTTCAATTCTTTGGCGGACTGTTGGATGTTGCGATATATATCAGTAGGTTCCAATCCGTTGAATAACGTTCTGCCCAATTCTATTGGGAATCTTTCATCTACTATTGAATACTTTTATATAGGAGATGAACACATCAACGGCCCCATCCCCACAAGTATAGGTAACATGAGCGGTCTAACAGCCCTAATCCTTAGAGGAAACAAGTTGTCAGGAAGTATTCCTTCTGAGATTGGTAAGCTTAAACAACTCCAAGGGCTGTATCTACTAAACAATAAATTACAGGGACATATTCCAGAGGCGATATGCCATTTATCTAATTTAGACATATTAGCTCTAGAAGGTAATGAGCTCTCTGAATTAATTCCAGAATGTTTAGGAAATCTTAGCATGCTTCAAAAGCTTTACTTGGGTTCTAATAAATTTTTGTCAAAATTTCCATTGAGCCTTTGGAAAATGAGTGGTCTTCTCTTTGTAGACGTGTCACAAAATTGTATAGAGGGAGAAGTTCCATCAGATGTTGGAGGACTTGAGGCCATTGTAGAACTATATCTTTACAATAACCACTTTTCAGGCATGATACCAATCAGATTGGGGGAACTCAGGCCAAAACCTGCAGTCTCTTTACCTATCAAACAATTCATTTTTGGACAAATTCAGTTATCCTTTGCGAACTTGATAAGTCTAGAATACTTGGATTTGTCTTTAAATGCATTGTCAGGTACTATTCCTAAGTCTTTGGAAAAACTCTTATCCCTTAAAAGCATTAATGTTTCATTTAATGGGTTCGAAGGTGAATTACCCACTGGCGGTGTGTTTGCAAATTCCACTCTGCAATCATTTCTCGGGAACTAAGGTCTATGTGGAGTGCACATATTGGACATTCCTGCTTGTGCTAACACTAATCCTGGAAAATAATCAAGGCTTTAAGGAGGTTCTGCTAAAAATTGTTACTCCAGTGGTTATATCATCCTTTCTGATATTTTTGTCGTTTCCAATTTGGATAATGAAACGACACAAGAAAGGAAAGTCTAAAGATGTTGAACAGGTACCGGAGATCAAAACTCATCAATTAGTTTCTTATCACGAGATTCAGCAAGCAATTAATAATTTTGATGATGAATCAAATATAATTGGTAAGGGAAGCTCTGGCTCTGTGTACAAAGGGATTTTATCTAGTGGAACTGTAGTGGCCATAAAGGTTTTGGATTTGGAAAATGAGCAAGTATGCAAGAGGTTTTATACCGAATGCGAAGTCATGAGAAATGTTAGACTCAAAAATCTTGTTCCAGTGATTACTATATGTTCTAGTGACTATATAAGAGCCTTTTATCACAGACTTAGAGTTTTTGCTAATATTCCGTGCGGCACTTGACAACTTACTCATGAATCTTTAACGATCTTGTAAGCTCAAGTAAGCCCTTTGAAGCTAGACAGCTAAGAGAATGCAAATAAAGATTTAGAAAGATTTGGAAAGTTTGGAAGAAGGCTTTGTATTAAGCTTGGAAGATTGCTTACAAGTTGTTTGGATGATTTACAAATGAGAGGTCCTTCTATTTATACTACTTCCCAGGCCAGAGGAGTAAGAGTAAATAATTATTTACTTTAGAAGTCCCTACTTATTTACACTTTGGTCCATGTTCTAGAATTCTCTACTAATTCTAGGAAATTCTAAAGCTTTCCAAGAAAGCTTCTAAGTTATTCTAGAGTATTCTTGGAAATTCTCTAGGGAATTCTAGAGTGTTCTACTAACCTCCCCACAACTCTAGATTCTTCCTCCTTATTCCGGTGTCAAATTTGAACTGTGAAGTGGCGGGATGACATTCTCCCCACCTATTGATGCGATGACCGCGTCGCATCGTCATTGCATCCCCAACCGAGTCTCGTCTTCTTGTACGTGTGACCAATAGTCCATTGAATCGATCAACGCCCTCGCGCAACTCCTTCAGTTTCTTCCTGATCTCTTTCAGCTCGGTCTTATGATCTACCTCTTTCTTGTGAGGCACACGCCTTGGCGGCTTCTTCGGTATCACGCCATTGTTCTCTTCTAGAACCTTCTTCATGCAGGGTGGCAAAGGCCTTTTTGCACCATTGTCTTCTTTCAAACTTGTAATGGTGTTTATAAACGCTGACTCCTTCTTTTTAGGGCCTCTTACGAGCTGCATGGCTGTTAGACGAACTTGTTTTTCCATCTTCGGTACCTTAACCAGGGGCACCATACATGATCCTCCTTGCTCCATGACTAGAAGTCATTGGAGGTAAGGGTCTATCACCACGTGGCACTCTTGGAAGAACTCCTGCCCTAGAATGATATCGAAGAGGTGTAAAGAAGTGACAGTGAAGTTGGTCTTACTTTGCCACTAGCCTAGCGTGATGATTACTCCATGCGGGACTCCACACAAGGGAGTCGGTGGTGTATTGGCCGTCCTGAGTTGGGCATTACTTAGATTGTAACTCAGCCCCAACCTTGTCGCTGCCGTCTTGGTCATGATATTGGCCTCTGCACTCGTGTCAACCGTAGCATGAGCGGGTCTTCCATTGATCGTGAAGTCGACATATTGCGCGCCATATTCTTTTGGCTTCCATGGTTGCTTGGTGATAGCTTCGCATAGTCCTATCAAGCCCACCTGCATCGTCTCTACACCTTGTCTTTGCTCTTGTGCATTCTTCTCTTTCCTCTCTCGCAGGATAACACCAAGGCTTTTCAGTTCAGGGCACCTTGTATAGCCATGCGTCCCACCATTTATGTAGCAACCGTTTCTCTTTGTAGGCTCTGTCTTCTTCTCAACACCGCCTTGACGTCCAAACTTCTTGCCATCAGACTTATAGGTATCAGGATTCTTAGAATGTGGCCGCTGCTCCTCGACCTTGCCACGATCTCCCCCACCATGATCATGACTACTTCTCACCTTTTCCCATCTGGCTTTGTCGGGCTTTTCATGCCTGAAGTCTGTCAAAGCTTCGACCTGTGTGATGGCTTCATCGATAGTCCTGACCTGTCGGCGTTCCAACTCCGTCCTGGCCTAATTTTGCAGCCCATCCGTGAAGTGGAACAACATATCTTCATCCGTGAGGTTGGGAATCTGAAGCGTGAGTGTGATGAACTCCTTCACGTATGCGCGTATGTTGCTCGTCTGCTTTAGCTCCCTAAACTTGCGCTTCGCCTCATAGATGACATTGTTAGGGAAGAAAGCTTTTTGAACTCCACTTGGAATTGCTCCCAAGTGTTGATGGTGCAAAGTCCCTTCCCTATTTCCGACTCTTTACGCCTCTACCACAACATGGCCATCTCCGAGAGGTACAACACTATAGTGTTGATCTTATTCTTATCACTCTTCAACCTGTTGCACTTGAAGTAATTCTCAAAATGCCATAAGAAATTCTCCACCTTTTGCGTGTCATAGACGCCTTTAAACATAGGTGGCTTGAGAGCCTCGACCTTGGCCTCCCTATATCAGCCGGACGATGAAGATCCTCCAACTTCCATGCCCTCCTTGAGTGCTTTCATCTCGGTCTTCATGGTCTCAATCGTGCTCAATGCCTCCATGAGCCGACACTCCAAGAAAGTGATAGCTTCCTTCATCTCAAATTCGGCCCGCTGACGTCCCTCCAACTCCTTACGGATGTTTTCGATCTCCTCAAGGGTGAAGTTCTCGAGAGTCTTAAACTTGCCATCGGCCACGTTCAATCGCCGGCCTAATATCTTCCGGCCTGCCTCGCCGTTTCTACCTTTGCGATCCACTCCTCTCTGGCGGTGACGTCAGTGGCCTCCTCGCCATGTTCATCATCACTTGCTTTGGTGGTCGAAGGTGGATGAGATGTTAGCGCCTCACTTGGTGTGGGGTCGAGCAACATTTCCTTATTACTCTTTTGGTGCTTCTTTCCCTTGCGGTTCTTCTTTCCTCCCCCCCTCCGGACATTGGTGGTGCTAGCAGCGTTTACATCTTCTTCATTAGCCATTCCCTTAGTACCAACCTTTGCTCTGATACCACGTTCTGACAGACTTAGAGTTTTCGCTAATATTTTGTGCGACACTTGACAACGTACTCACGATATTGTAAGCTCAAGTAAGCCCTTTGAAGCTAGACCACTAAGAGAAAGCAAAGAAAAACTTAGAAAGATTTGGAAAGTTTGGAAGAAGGCTTTGTATGAAGCTTAGAAGATTGCTTACAAGTTGTTTGGATGATTTACAGATGAGAGGTCCTTCTATTTATACTACTTCCTAGGGGCCTAAGAGTAAATAATTATTTACTTTAGAAGTCCCTACTTATTTACACTTTGGTCCATGTTCTAGAATTCTCTACTAATTCTAGGAAATTCTAAAGCTTTCCAAGAAAGCTTCTAAGTTATTCTAGAGTCTTCTTGGAAATTCTCTAGGGAATTCTAGAGTGTTCTACTAACCTCCCCATAACTCTAGATTCTTCCCCCTTATTTCGGTGTCAAATTTGAACTGTGAAGTGGTGGGACGTGACACTTTGTTCTGCAATTTATGCCCAATGGAAGTCTTGAGAATTGGTTGTACGAAGAAGATCGCCACTTGAACGTTCATCAAAGAGTCACGGTAATGCTTGGTGCAACTATGACAATTGAATATCTACATCATGGTCATGTCACTCCAATAGTTCATTGTGATCTAAAGCCAGCCAACGTTCTTTTGGATGAAGATATGGTGGGTCATGTTGGTGATTTTGGCATCTCTAAAATTTTAGCCATAAGCAAGTCCATGGCATATACTGAGACATTGGGCACTCTTGGTTACATTGCACCAGGTATAAAAAATCTACTATCTTTGATTTTTTCTTATCATAATTACGCCTCTCCATATTTTACAAATAAAAAAAAGCAAGTCTTCATTTATGAAGAATTATTGTTGTATTTCAATTGAGTAACTTTTCTTCAATCATTTTCTAAGAATATGGCTCGGAGGGAATAGTGTCTGCTTGTGGTGATGTTTAATTTATAGCTACGGCATCATGTTGATGGAGGTTTTGACCATAAGAAGGCCAACAAATGAAGAGATATGCAATGAAAATCTTGACTTGAGGAAATGGATAACACAATCATTTTCAGGGAGTATGATGGACGTTGTGGATGCCAATCTTTTTTGTGAGGAAGAACAAATCACTTGTAAAAGTGAAATGTGCATAGCCTCCATGATAGAATTGAGTTTAGACTGCACAAAGGAAATGGCAGAATCAAGAATAAGCATGAAAGAAGTAGTAAAGAGGCTTAACAAAATCAACAACACATTTCAAGAATCATAGAAGTTAGCATTGATCTCTTCCGGTGGTGTTCTTTCTGAGCTGCAAGTTAACATGTTGCTTTTTGTTTTCCTGGTTTCTTTAGTTGTTTGTACTACCTGGAGACATGTACTGTTTGTACTTGAGACATTTTGTGATTTGAGATTTGAGTATTGGTTTCTTTAGTCATTCGTTCACTTTCTTTTTGTAGCTATGTTTTGAATGCTTGAATAAACCAGAATGTGATGGAGCCGGAAAATGTGAACCTGTTTCACTTTCTTACAATTTATTTCAGAATGCGAATTGTAAAACAATACCTACACTAACAATCTCATTGAAATAGCACCCTGATATCATAGTTATAGGTTGAAAATATGTTTTAGATGTTTTTTCTCCAATCCATGTATATATGCTACAGATATATGATCATTCATTTATAGGTTGAATAACACTTTGATCGCTAGAAATGTCTTCAATTCCATGATTTTTTATAAACAGTGTCACATTTATATAAGCGAGCAATAAACATCTCTGTTATAATACTAAGCTTAGTATGAGTATAGGCTCATCGCCCATTGGTTATTATGGTTGAGTTTCAAGCTAAAACATTTTTAGCAAAAAAGACAAGATATAATGGTAAAAAACACATTTGAAGTATCATTTTTGGCGAGTTTTAAGCATGAAAGGTTTTTTAGTTTCCTACTTGAATTATCACCAATTATTTATCAAAACATATCTCTCAAATTATATATTTATATTGAGAAATTCACAAAATATTTATAAATATCTGACTATGAATCCAATTTTTAAAAAAATAATAATAAAGAAAAAACAATTTAAAAATTATGAATCTAGTTATTATTATATAGATATATATTCTTTTAAAATCATCATAAAAAATTATCAACTTTAAATCAGGAATCCGTCTATATTGAAAGGTCAAGCAACATACATACACTTTTCTCGTTGACTTGGTTCTGGACCATATAAATAATGCAACTTTTTAAGTAAAAAAATTGTGATTGCAATAATACAAGTTGACTGACTTTTCTCAATCGATTCCCTTACCCCTCCGTTTACGCATAATTCACCTGTCTTCTTGTGGTTTTGTCTTTATAAAGTTGGCCAATGTATTCCTCAATGTGATGTCATTTCAATAACTTGTAATATATACATCACATAAAAGTTTGTGGAAATCACAACCATATATATAAAAAGATTTGACCTTAAATGTTTCATTTAATATGAATTTTATAGTTTATGTATGAAACTTGCGAAGACAAAAATAGTTTAGTGGTTTATTAACCTATTCACTCTTAAGAATGCTATGATCACTTTATCTTTCAGTTACATATTACACATAAAAATTGCTCAAGAATATTATATGTTCACAATAGTTATTAATTATAGTGAATGGAAAAATATATTAGGTATGATTTCAGATTCACTGTTATGTAATCGAAATGCACAAACAAATTTCTAGGGGAAGACTTACCATAATAATAACGATGAACAACCGCAGATTATAAATTACTTTCTGGGTATGTGTGTAGCTAAGTGTACAATTTTTATAAATTTATAGTATATGACACATGTGCCCTACATAAGTCCTTAGACATCTTATTATAATGTTTCACTTTGTCTAAAACAACTCAAGGTATTGAATTAATTTTCTTTTGCAGAAACTTAATATAAAGAAATTAAGATAATAATAATAACAACAACAAAAATAACAATAACAATAACAACAATAACAATAATAATAATCTCTTTATGTCTACAAAAATTAGATCGTAAAATATTAATTGTTTATAGAATTTAGTGTTGCACTAAAAAGTATAACTGACACTGGATATAGGAAGAATTTTTACCTATTTCTGTTACACAGATACTATAGAGTAAGAGCGTTTGTTTGAAAAATAAAATAGTTGTCTAATTTTAGGTCTCCTTATTATTAATATAATGAACTAATTATTAATGCATGTATAGTCATTCAACAAATCTGTATTCATATTATCCGTGTAAAATACAATGATGTGCAGATCATAAAATATTTAATCTTCACTAAGTTAATTATTAATTTCATTTGAAAATAAGAAATATAATATTTTGTTCCATGCCAAAATTATATAAAGTCTAAATAAGTAATATCTATATAATTGTAATCTCTACACAAATTTCTTTATATAAGCCGAGAACATATTTAACTAAAAAAAGGATAAAGAAAAAATACATTATAAAAGAACATTCAAAACAAATATACTACAAAAATCACTTACAAATGATCATCACTATAATCACTTTACATAGAATAGTACGAAAATTCAGTTATTTTGTTGTAGTTCATAAATGATAAAAAAAATATTATTTTCTTCCAAATATTCTTTTACTATCAATCAATCATAACATATTTGATCCAAATGCAACAATAATGTGATTGCCCTTAACAATTCTACAAAGATCGATGACAACTTTTCCTTTACGGTCTATTGACTAAGACGGAAAACGAAACCAAAAAAGACGTAAGAAATGATATAAAAATATGAGAAAATGGTTCTTAATTTATAAGAGAGAATTATCATACTTTAGTAAGAAACTCATATTAGATTTGCAAATATTTCTCCCTCTGTAGGTGACTTTAAATAGAAAGATCATAGGTAATGGAGATAAGATGGATCAAATTGCAAAAAAAAAAAAAAAAAAAAATCAGCAAAAAAATAAAAGAGGCTACTTAATTATTGTAACCTTTGGTCTTCATCAATTTCCTCATAAATCAAAAACCTTAAATGAGGGGTGAAGTAGTGAATTAATTTCAATAGTGAATCGCATTATATCATTAGCCTACAACTGAAGGCTAAACTTTACACAGTTAATATGCAAATTATAAGAATATTAAACATATTAAGTAAAACTTTCCTTTTTATTTATACCAAAAAAATAAGATCTCCACTTAAATACTTCTATTCCATTTTTTTTATAGATTAGATAAGAAAATTACAATCGACTATCTCAAATTTAAAATCTAAAAGTTCCTGTTTCAAAATGACCAATGATTACCAGAATTAAATTGTATTCTTATGAAAATATTATTTATAAATTAAATAACAATGCAAAATTGTTTTGAGATGGTTCAAAATAAAGCATAAAAATAAAAGATTTTTTGATTCACAATTTGATGCGACTTAACTAAATAATTAATGGTATGGGGTTTAGAGATTTATTAGTCAAGTTTATTATAATTAAACTTTAATCTTTGTAGAATATTAATGCATGATTTCATCCTAACTTTAATGATATAATAATGTATAAATTTATGCTGAATAATATTCTCTCTGTCCCATTTTATAAGACACATTTTGGATTTCGAAGTTCAAACAAGTGTCTTTGACCGTAATTTTTTCATAGATCTTTTAAACATTTTGAATTATCAATTATCGTGACTTATAGTACTTTTTACGTAGTTTACAAATGTATAAATTTAATTTCAAAATGAATTGAAGATTCCATGCGCAAATTCGCAGTCAAAATTAAACTGTTTGACTCTCAAAAAAATGAAAAATATCACATATTATTGGGACAGAGGGAGTATTTTTTTCTGTACAGGGCAGGGTGGGGCGGGTTGAAAGCAAAAAAATTTACTAAGTAGTGCGGGTTGAATTTTTGTGGGTTTGACGCTTAACCCACCCCTATAAATAGAATACATTCAACATTTATTATGTAATCGAAATTTTTTCATTTTCTGGACCATTCCATACGAAAGAAGTTAATGATTTGTATGTTTGATGTGAGGATACATATGCAGTGAAGACCAATTGCTCTGTCAATTTTCTAGTTCAAGTAATTCATAGTAACAGCATGAAGAAGAACATTCTCTTCTTCATTCTTCTCTTTCTAATTCAATTTTCTATATCACTTTCTTCCTCAAATGAGACTGACCAACAAGCTCTACTAGCTTTCCAAAATCTTGTTACAACTCCCACTCATTTTTTGGCAAATAATTGGACCAAGACTACTTCTTTTTGCTCTTGGTTTAGTGTCACTTGCACTCCAAAAACGCAAAGGGTTGTGGCCTTGGCTCTTCCTAATTTGCAACTTCAAGGCATAATTTCTCCGTCTTTGGCCAATTTGTCC
>JAJOOR010001939.1:0-47518 GCA_036250505.1 Solanum acaule | reverse complement strand
CCCAAAAAAAAAAAAAAAAAAAGAGGTCTTATAAAAGCTCTAAAAACACAAAAAATACAATCTAACCAAAGTTCCATTTACACAAAAAGATTACAACTTTTTTCTGGGGTTTTCAAGAACAACATACATTAATCAACAAATGACTAATTCCATACATATATACACATAAAAACTCAAAAGGGGTTCTTTTTATTGAAATTATTTACCTCTACAATTGATGTTCTATAAAACTCCATCAAGCCCACCACCACCTTTTCATTTTCTAATGTTCTTTTTTCCTTTCTTGAACATTCATCAATGGTGAAAAATGAGGAAAAATTCAAGAACCCCACACTCTTAGATTATTATGAACAACAATCAACCACCTGGTATTTTTGACAGCTCAAGAAAATGGAGTTGACAGGTGTTTTTCAAGGGGTTTTTGATGTTTGAGGTTTTTGTGAATTTGCACAAAACATTCATGGAGAAAACAAATTAAACTAAGAAACAAAAAAAAGTATATAATAAGGAAATAGTACTTGATAATCTAAATAGCAAAGAACCCTAAAAATAAATAATTAATAAATATTGTAGAAAGTAGTAGAAGAATATATAAAGAATTTATATAATGAAAAAAAATATTGTTTGGTCCATCCTCTTGTGTCTTGACTACATCATGAGATATGATTATCATCGTTGGATTAATCAATTTGGAAAATAGTGTTTTATCGGGATTAGGATAATAATCTCGATATAATATTGTGAGTATTCGATAATATCGGTAAAATTTTAGACCTGTTATTATCTACTCGCTTTTTTCCCTTAAAATTTTAGGGTTTGGGGGAGGCCGAAGGGGAATGAGATCTGACCTCTCACGATAATGAGGGATGGAGGGCGGTCCACCAATTAAGCGACTATTATACACTATTACTCTTATTTGTTGTTTTATATTCAATACGGAGTAATAATTCTAGGAATAATATAATTGTTGAATAATTTTGTAACCTATCTTGAGAAAGATTAGAAGATGATGTTAAACCTTGTAGTTCTCGTCTTATTATTTTGAGTATTAGTTTTTTGATTATTTTAAACTGTAATCGACACAATTACTATTTTATAACTCTTTTTTTCTAATTTTTTAGGGTTTAGGGGAGGCTGAATTGGATCTGATCTCTCACGACAAGTGAGGGACGGAGGCGCTCAACCAATTGAGCAATCATTATACTCTATTATTTGCTATCTCATATTGAATGCAAAAGAATAATTCTAAAATTTTGTAGTTACTACTTAGTTTTGTAACCTATCTAAAAAAAGACTAAAAAGAGGAGTGTTTAACCTTGTAATTCTCATCTAATAATTTAAAGTTCTATTCTCTTAATTACTTTTAAAATACAATCAACAAATTACTAATTAGATATAATACTTAATACTAGTATACTACAATTACTTTTTCGACTTTTTTATTGTCAGTTAAACTTTAACCTACTTATTACAAAATTTCTTTAATAGCAAATTAACTTATGAAATTATTTGATTACTAAGATTAGTATTTATGTTTATCGATATAAAATTAGTGACCATATTTATACCGTAATTAATTATAAGTATTGGCTAATACCGAAAAAATTAGGTCAAAATCTTATTATTATTCACTATCTCATATTGGATAGATACGGATATTAACCCTAAAATTATATTTTTAAAAATTTTAATGTGTTGAAATAAAATTGACACAGTAATTACTAAGTTGATGAAGTACTAGTACTGTAAATTACTTTATTTAATAACATTAATTTTAAAAGATGAATGCATAAATTATTCCATATCTTTTTTTCTGTTTTCCCCCCTTTTTCGTCTCCTATATCCTAGGGTAGTTTTTTCTAGTTTTTTTTTCTTCTTCTTGGGATTAGTAAAGATAAAATCCAGAAAAACATTTCTCCATACTCATAAATCATATTAATGAATTAAAATTTAAGGGTATAAAAGGCAGTTATGTTGTGATTTGATATAAAATTAGGACAGTCTCAACAAAAATTCAACGCTTTCCTAAGATCTAATAATTATAGTTTTTATTAAATAATTGACGAAGAAGGGGAAACAATCATTTTTCAAGAGAATCAAAATCACTCAATAGAATTTTAAAGGATCATTCAGAATCTACCCTCGAACACGTAGGATCATTCGAATCTACCCTCGAACACATAGGATCATTCGAATCTACCCTCGAACACATAGGATCATTCGAATCTACCCTCGAACACATAGGATCATTCGAATCTATACCCGTTGAACATATTAAATTGTTTTTAAAGAGAATTCAATCACTCAAAAGAACTTTAAAGGATCATTCAATATCTATCATTGAACACATAGGATCATTCTGAATCTTCGAACACATAGGATCATTTTCATCTACCTCTCGATTATATAGAATCATTTTTAAAGAGAATTCAATCACTTAAAAGACTTAGAAGGATCATTCAAAATCTATCATCGAACTCATAGAATCATTCTTAATCAACCCTCGAACACATAGAATCATTTTGAATCTATATATCCTCGAAAACATAGGATCATTTTGATTCTATCCCTCAAACACATAAGATCATTTTAATCTACCCCTCAAACAAAATCGTTTTATCAATCACAAACTAAATTAAACAAAATGACTAATTCCAATGTATATAAAAAGAACCAAGAGAAAACCAAAAACATAAAGCAAAAAAAAAAAAAAAAAACATTTCAATCTATACAAAAATGTTATATTGAAATTAATTATATAGTACCTTTTTCAAGTGTTGTTTGATAAAAGTCCTTCAAGCCGACAGCCACCTTTTAATTATTATTTTTCTCTTTGGTTGGAAAAATTAGGTCTTTTTGCTTATAAAGGGTTTTTTGATGTTTGAGATTTTGTGAATTTAGACAAAATGCAGATGTAGAAAAAAATTAAAGTAAAATAAAAAGGATTCATTTTGTAGGAAAATGATATTATAGTAAATATTTTTCTTGTTTTAATTTATTTGTGTTGTTCTGACTTGACATAGAGTTTAATAAAATAAAAAGACGGTTAAATTTTGTGATCTTAAATTAAATATATGCATATCTCCTAACCTTAAATATGTCTTGTGAAGAAATAGAATTAATCATTATCAATAAAATAATAATATCTTTTTGAAACAAACTAAAAATAAAAAAATAAAAAAATAATATCTTATCCATACTCAAAATTATTTAATGACTTAAAAGGAAGTTATGTTGTTATTTGATATAAAATTAAGACAGTCTAAACAAAAATTTAGATTCAATAGTCAAAGTTCATTAAATAATCAACGAAAAGAGAAAAAGATTATTTTCAAAATCACCCAAAAGAATTTTAAAAGATTGAATCTAACCTTGAACACATAAAATTATTTTGAATCTACTTCTCAAACATGTAGAATTATTTTATCAATCATAAACTAAATTTAAAAAAAATGACTAATTCCAATGTACATAAAAAGAACCAAGAGAAAGACAAATATATTGTATTAACTATTACGATAAAATTTTAGACTTGTTAATATTTATTATTCATTTTTACTGATTTTCTTTTAGGGTTTGGAGAAGGGGAATGGGATCTAATCCCTCATCAACCAATTGAGCAATCATCATACTGTTGAATACTAACCCTAAAACTATGAATTCTAGAATTATTACAATTTCACAATGATTTTATGATCTAATTTTTGAAAAGATTTAAAGAGAAGAGTTAAATCTCAGGACTCTAGCCTAAATTTTTAAATTCTATTTTCTTAATTGCGTTGAAATAAAATTGACATAGTATATATATTTACTAAGTAGATGAACTAGTAGTACTATAAATTTACTTTATTTAATCAAATTAATTTTAAAAGATAAATAAATAAATTATTCCATAATCTTTTTTTTCTAAATCCCCCCTTTTTCGCCTCCTTTATCCTAGGGTAGTTTTTTCTAGTTTTTTTCTTCTTCTTGAGATTAGTAAATTTAAAATCAGAAGAAGAAAAACATCTTCCCCATATATTCATAAATCATGTCAATGACTTCAAGGGTATAAAAGGAAGTTATCTTGTAATTTGACATAAAATTAGGATAGTTTTAATAAAAATCCACCGTTTTCATAAGATCTAATAGTTAGAGTTTATTAAATAATTGACAAAGAGGGGAAAACAATTCTTTTTGAAGAGAATCAAAATCACTTAAAGGAATTTTAATGGATCATTTAGAATCTACTGAAACTACTGTTTTAGGATCATTCTAAATCTATCCTCAAATACATAGATCGTGATTTTTAATCTATCCCATAAACGCATTGGATCATTCTGAATCTATCCTCAAACACATAAATCGTGATTTTTAATCTATCCCTCAAACACATAGATCGTGATTTTTAATCTATCCCTCAAACACATCGAATCATTCTGAATCTATCATCGAACACATAGATCATAATTCTTTAATCTACCCCTCAAACACATAGAATCATTTTGAAACCCTCGATCGAATACATAGGATCATTTTAATCTACCCCTCGAAAACTTTCGATTATTTTGAATCCACCCCCTCAAACACATAGAATCATTTTATCAATCACAAATTAAATTAAACAAAATGATCAATTCCAATGTACATACATAAAAAAAAAAAAACCAAGAGATAAACAAAAACATAAAGCAAATAAAAAAAAACATTTCAATTTATACAAGGATTTTTTTATTGAAATTGATTAGTACCTTTTTCAAGTGTTGTTTGATAAAAGTCTTCCAAGCCGACAGCCACCTTTTTTTTTCTTTTCTTTTTTGGTTGTAAAATGAGGAAAAAATAGGTCTTTTGATTTTATATAGGGTTTTTTGTTGTCTGAGATTTAATGAATTTAGACAAAATACAGATATAGAAAAAAATTTAAAGTAAAATAAAAAAGATCCTGTAGTAAATATTGTTCTCGTTTTGATTTATTTGTATTGTTATGACTTGACACAGAATTTTTAAAAAATAATAGACTGTTAAATCACATGACCTTTAATTAAAGACATGCATATCGTGTGACCTTAGGCACGTCAAGTGAAAAATTAAAATTAAAAAGTTATTAAAAAAATATATATATCTTTTTGAAACGGACTAAGGAAAAAATAGGACAAATTAATTAAACAATAATAAATAATAGTCAAATTATCTATAAATATAATGAACACTAACATTTAAATTTTGTAGAAAATAGTAGTAGAAGAATATAAGATATATAATGAGAGTGATGTAAAAAAATTTAGTTACCGTTGGATTAATCAGTTTTGAAAATAATACCCTATTGGGGTCGTTTGGTTATCGGGATTAGTATTCTTATGATAATATAAAATTTGAGATTATATTTATTCCGCATTTGATCGTAATATTACGTAGTTCATAATATCGATACAATTTTAGATCAAAAACTTATATTAATCACTATATGATGTTGAATGCGGGATAATAATACTAGGTATAATCTCTAAATTAAATAGTTTTGTAATTTATTTTGATAAAACTAAAAGAAGAGAGTTAAATCTCGTCAAATCTCATAACTCTCATTAAATCTAGCAACTCTTGTTAAACTTCGGGTTTTTAATTCAGAAAAGTGGAAACATCAACAATAATATCATACATCATGTAGATACAACTTGGTGAAGTGAAGGCTTGTTTCTGAAGTTTTGTGTGATAAAAATGTATCAACAAAATTTAAAGGTAAGTTCTATAGAATGACGGTCACACCGTTATTATAGTATAGAGTAGAGTGTTGCACAAATAAGAATTCTTATGTTCAGAAGATGCATGTTGCGCAAATGAGGATAGAGAGATGAATGTGTGAGCATACTAGGAGCGACACAACTAGGAATGAGATTTTTCGGGATAAGGTAGAGTGGCCTCCGTGGTGGATAAGATGAGAGAGGCGAGATTGCAATGGGTGAAGCGGAGATGCGCAAATGCCTCGGTGAGGAGGGGCGAGAGGTTGGTGTAGTAGGCGGGATGGGAGGTAAAGGTAGGCCGAAAAAGTATCTGGAAGAGGTGATTAGAAAGAACATGGCGCGACTTCAAATTACTGAGGACATGATCTTAGACAAAAGGGTGTGAAGGTCACATATTATGGTAGAAGGTTAGTAGGTAACAGAGTGTTATCTTGCTTTAGTAGGTTCAGTCTTGTTGGTTCTAGTTTTTTACATCTATATGCATCTGTTTATTATGTTTCGGCTACTGCATTATTATGTTGGTGTTCATATTCTTTTCATGTAGGCTTTGCACTGCTTCTTCTATTAGTTGTTATGTTCTCGTCATTTATTTTTTTTATACCTGAAGTTGTTGCTCTTGAGCCGATGATCTATTGAACAACCTCTCTACCTCCACAAGGAAGTGATAAGGCCTGCATATAATCTACCCTTCCCAAACTTGACTTCGAACTGAGTATGTTATTGTTGTTATATCTCATATGAATACGGATCATAATCATAAAATTATTTAATCTCCAGATAATTTTGTATTCATTAAACGAAGAGAGTTAAACCTTGCGATTCTCGTCTTATAATTTAGGAATTAGTTTCCCAAGTATTTTAATTTTTCACAATTACCAAGTAAATAAAATATTATCATAAATAACTTTCTTCTATCTTTTTATTGTCATTTAAAGTTTTAACCCACTCGTTAAGAAATTTATTCATTACATTAGTTTTAAGGGATATATAAATCAGTTAACTTCGTGGGATCGTTTAGTTACTGAGATTAGTATTCTACTGTTGACATAAATTTGAAATTATATTTATATCGTGTTTGGTTATGAATTTTAACTAATACTGATAATATTTTATATCAGAATCTTATTATTGTTTACTACCTTATATTGAATACGAGATCATAATCTTACGTTATTATAATTACAGAATAATTTTGTAATCATTAAACGAGGAGAGTTAAACCTAATGAGTCTCTCTTATAATTCGGGTATGAGTTTCTTAATTAGTTTAAAAATAATATTTTCATAATTATCTAAGTAGATAAAATATTAAAAGTAATACATTACTTTCTTCAATCTTTTTAGATTTAAGTTATCGATGGTACATTAAAATTGTTCACATAATTTATTTTGATACTTCTATCCAACCTTGTACATTTTATCACTACAAAAGAGAAGACTAAATAGTGGGGGTTCATTTTACATACTATGGGGGTTAGGAACCCCAGCAGTTTGTTGTAGCAGAGGTTTCAGCAACCCCCAGAGTTAGGTCTGACATAATTAAGTTGTGGGGGTTTTTCTCTAACCCCTGTAACAAGGGGCAAGGGTTATTTTGCGGCAGTTTGAACCTGCAAATTGCTTCTTAGAAAACTACCATTTAAGATCATAACTCATACAAAGTGTAATGTAATCAATAAATTAAGTTGTACATTCATTTCATACTAGCATTTGAACATATACAAATAGAATATTTATAAATAAATGAAACTAAATTTATTAAATCACAAAAATGTTAACAAAAACTTTATACAATTCTCATCAGTCTGATGGTTCACTTTCTTAACCCAACATCTAAATACTGATAAATCTATCTGCATGCATGAATTCATTCTTCTTCCAATCAAAAGCAATGATGTGGTCCAGTTGGGTACTCGTAGTGCTACAAAAATGGCCATTCAATATGCTTGGTGTACAACAGAATAAGATATGTGTCTCACATCATAGAACAACACAAAATAAAATAATAACCATAACAATATAAAGTGAACATGAGATAAGAATGAGAGATTTTATGAACAATAAACAGAAAGTACTACTACATGAACAAAAAAGTTGAATGATTAAGATGAAATATAACTCATAAGGCATATTTCTCATTCAAAAAAACATATTTCTTTTACTAAATTTCGCAACAAAATGAGACCAACTTAAACCACAGTGAAGCCATAAATTTCATGACTGGCAGAAAATGGAGAATAGAGTATCTATAAACTGACCTGTGTTACTATAGGACCAGCTCGGCCAGTACAAAAACTACAATACACTAAAATAATAGAAAGACGAGATTGTGCAAATAATGAAAGGTATAAAAACTCAAACTGAAAGAAGTATTGCTAAGTACTACCTGATCTACTCGGTGTAACATTTTGTGCTCCAAACTGTATGCGATGCTATTTTTTTCAGATGACCTTTGATTTGTGATCCAACATACTTTTCAGCACAGACAAAAAAAAACAGAGCAGTGGTGTGAATGTGAATTGAGTTAAGTAGTCTAAGATAACTTATATAATAGTTAAAGGAACTAACAACACCAAATATTCTTTCTTCCTTAAACTCCGTGTCAAGTTAAACTATATCATATAGATTGGGACGGAGGGAGGGAGTATCCAAAAGCTAATTAAAACAACCTGAAAAGCGTAACATAGAAAACTTTTTGATAAGAAAATTACTCATATCCACTGGTTGATGCGCAAACCAGAGCGCCATTATCGAGCAAAATGTGAACACATTCAGGCAGTCTTTGACAGGCTGCTAAATGCAAACACCTTTACCATCTCTAACATTCACAAACCTTGCATATCCCCTAGCAGATTTCACAATTCGATTCGATCAAAAACCAAACCATAAGCTACACGGGATGATGAGGCTTAATTAAGGAATTCTAATTGGAACTCCTAACCTTTTTGCAGCTATCTATTGCACAAATCCAGTATCTAAGCTTCACGAGAAAAGAAAAATGTGAGTTAGAATGGCAAATTGCAACAAATTCTCAAGGAGAGTGAAATTAGAACCAGGAAAAATCTGAATCATAAGCAGAAAAGAAGATCATACATGCTTGACAAATAATTAGATAAAAACCAAATCCAATACGAAAACCTCAAACAATCAGATAAACCCCAAAATAATGGTAGAAATCTCAAATAAGCAGATAGAATAGAATAAAAATTCTACCTCCATCCATCTATACATACATTAAAAAAATGAACTTAGCTGGTGAGCACAACCAGTAATTGTGTACAAAACTTTCCAATCAGAGATTCAATCTCCAGTGAAATCAATCTACTGTGAAGATTGAGGTGAGAAAATTCAAATTCAAATACATAAGAGAAGAGGAAAAAAATTACCTTGAAATGGTGAAAAAGTGGCGGAGGAATAGCGGAGAGTGAAAGAAATATTTTGTATTTTGAGAGTATAATGACTTATTTTCTCTTTTCAATGGCAGCGGTTTCAAATACTCATATTTTCCGGCAGTAACGCAACCCCCGTTATTTAATGTAATTTGCGGGGTTGTATCTAACCCACTCTATTAAACCTCCGCCATTTAGACCTTTTTTGTAGTGTATACACCTAATCTATTCATAACATGTACTAATTAAATAATTTTTAAAATTATAATCAACCAAAAATATGAAATGTATGTAACATACTCGTGTTAACATGGCAAAATAACTAATTAAAGGATGGCATGTAACATATGGGTCAAAATTTTATAGTTAGAATTTATTAAATATTTGATGTGAATTAAACTGTTTAGTTTGCGACAAAATTAAAAGACTATAATAATTAAATAGATTAAAATATATAGAGAACTCTAATTTGATATTGATTTAATATATTCTCTTCACTCATGTTTACTTATTTATATTTGATTAGCATAATATTTAAGAAGTTATAAATAAAATATTAATTTTATCATATCACCTTTAATTATTATCAAGTCCTTTAGATAATGAAAAATGAATAGTACTAATAATAAGAGTAAAATAGATACTATAAAATAATAAATTATCTCTTGTTTTTTTAAAGTATGACGAGTGAAAATAGACATCTAGTTTTACTATAATGAACAAGTAAAAAATATGAAAGGGGTTCAATTTGAATCGTTCAAGGTATTACATCAAAAGTTGTTAATAAAAGGGAAAAAACATAATGTGATTGTCGACAATTTAAATGACCTTTGAACTATATAACTCGAAATACACTTTACATCTAAACTAAAGACAAATTATAGTTACTTTTGGAAAATGTTTTTCTTTCAATCATGTTTGTCGTGATATATATATTGTATAAATAATGTATAATGATTAGATAAATACCATATGTATAATTAGTGTGTATATTAGAAACTTCATTGTGCAGGGATATAATCAATCAGATAAAGAGAGAATTTAATTCTATAGGGAACTATATCAAAATTTAATTTATATCTCGTATTTAGTACTCTAAATTGGGAGAGTGGCGTTTAGTATTTTTAAGGTTGGATTTTGATGATCGATAATTAAAGTAGACATTAAATACGAGACTTTTAAAGTTCGTCCGATATATCAAACTTTGATACAATAATACAGTAATTATATCTTAAAAGAAAATATATTCTGATAAGATATGCTCTTAATTTGTCCAACATTTGACATATTAGATTTTAGAGAAATCATGTAAAATCTCCACTCTCAAGCTTTGAACATTGAATTTATCAGTATAGATCAAGCATTCAAATCACTTGTTAATATTATATGTATAAATGACAAACAATTCCTTAGGATCAAAAGTTCGATATCCAATTCAATAGTTTGAGAGTTTAATTTTGTTAATTCAATAATCGATAATTACTCGTACATATCAAATACTGAGCATTCAAAATTCAATCCACTTCGATAATTAAACTTCAATACAATAAATCCCAATTTGATTTTCGATAATTTTCCTATTTTGATATTATCTTACTATTCTCAAATGGCAAATCACTCGACAAGTCACATGTTGAGTAATCATTAGATTGTTGTCTAATTCTTTTCATTATAGTTATCTAGTAATGTTACCATGATTAAAGTACTTGTAGCAATAATATTCCATTTTAAAAAATAAAATATTTTTTGCTCTTCATAAAAATTTCAATGCAAAACATAATACTTGTAAAGCTTCGATTCTCCTATTACTGGAAATATTCAACCAGCCTGCAGTAAGGCTATCAAACGGGATGGGTCGTCCACCTGACCCGTCTCAATTCGGGCATGGCCATCCAGG
This sequence comes from Solanum acaule, assembly GCA_036250505.1. Taxonomy (NCBI): domain Eukaryota; kingdom Viridiplantae; phylum Streptophyta; class Magnoliopsida; order Solanales; family Solanaceae; genus Solanum; species Solanum acaule. The sequence continues at coordinate 36,519 of JAJOOR010001939.1, read as the reverse complement.
TTCCAGCTCGGTTATGGGTCTGGCCAATTCAAACTCAAAAACAGGTGCAGCTCCGTGAACCACATCAAGTATTTAAGTGGAAACGGATAGAAAGGTAAGCATTGAAGCAGTAAACTATATTATTCATCGAGTTTCAAAGCTGAATACTCGATTATCAACAAAGACGAAGAATCAAACAGGACAAAACCAACCCCCTGGGAATGCTTTATATACACTATAAAGGCAATGTATGAGAGACTTTGTATGTAGAACAAATGCAAAATTGCACAAAATTTCAATGCTTAAGTGTGACCTTGTACACAAAAATGGAGGAATTCCTATACTATCTGCATATTTACAAACATAGAAAATGGAGCTACCAATTCATTATCACTGACCCCAAAATTAAAAAAAAATTCAAAAAAAGACTCGTCTCTAAGTCAAGAGATACAGAAATGCACAAAAAAACTGCAAATTGAGAAATGCCTATATATCATGGATTAAAGAAAAAAGGATATTCACAATGGAAACGAACCTATGCGATGTATTGAAATCAATCTTTTTCTTTTTCCTCTTTTTTCTTGACCTTTTCAATCATTATCCTAATTATTTCCACATCCAAGCTTAACGATTTGAAGCAAACACAAGAAGGAAACATGTGAAGAAACTACGGCTAAAGCTGTAAAACTAGCATCGACACAAAGTATTGAACAACACTTCTTGGCATACAACAAATGTCACTTCTGCAACCAACCGCCTACAGGCGGAATTCTTGTTGCTATTCATCAATTGCAGGATTAAAAACCGTTTCCTACAACCAAAGAGAAGAGGACAATGATTATCATGCTATCTTAGAGGTAGCTCGTATTACCAATCTAGTTGAGGTTATTACAACTTGAAACAAACCTGATCACAGACGGGGCAGGTGTCACTTCTCTCCATCCATTCAAGAATGCATGAAAGATGAAACTGATGCTCACATTTTGTACTCATTTTTGGATTCTCAGCATCATATTCTGCAACAAGGAGTTGTGTCATTGTACAGTTTCTAGTTGAAGCTAGAAGCGGAGAGTTGGGAGCAACAGTGCTTAAAGCTATGACTCACCTTCAAGACAGATGGGACACTCTTCTTGTGGAGGTAAAAGTACAAGTACGTTGGATTTTTTGAGTTCATCAGACTTCTCAAGTTCATCTTCCACTTCCTTTATTGCATCGAACTGGATATCTGCTGTTTGCACGTTGCCTTCAGACTCCTTTTTATCCTTGTCAACAGCTTCGGCTGCGTCTGCTGAGTTCAGTGCGCCACCAGCTTCACTGTTTATTTCTTGAACTGCCGCCTCATTCTTGATGCCATCTGGATTACCTGGTGGAGTCCTGGGCCTTCCCACATACGTTTCATAAGGCATTGGCATTGGAGGTGGCCTGTAGGTGTCAGGACTTGAGGTGTCCAGATTTGTATCAACCAAAAGCGCAGTGGAGAATGCTGCAGCTGTGACATGATGAGATGACAAAGGTTCGCGCTCTTCTGGCACTGTAGGATACTGCAGAAAATTTTAAATTTATATAAATCCATTCAGGCACAGCACAAATCCACAAGGATTGTAAAGCAGTTAATCCCATCAAAATGGAAGGACTACAATCTTCAACTATAGAGAGCATTCAGCATGTAATAGCTAACTTTAGTTACAACTTACAAATGTTTGTAACTCATCCTCTAATATCCAACCCCTTTTCTCTTTACCTAATCCTCTTTCCTGACTAAAAAGACTGCTGACAGCACTATGATAATAGACCAGCTTCTCTGTCAAGGACCAGTATACTGCCCAATATCCAAGACAATGAGGCATTTGCATAGATTTGGGACCATATAGTGGATTTTGTTCAAGAAAAATCATATTAACCCTCTTGCAAAAAGAGAAAAAAAATAAAGGTTTTGCCAATGGGTGAACGAATAACCAAACATACTAAGAAAAAAACTGCAGTAGAAAACCAAAGGCGCTTTCTGGAAAGTGCTCATAGCCAGCAGAGAACGGATGGGAAATAAGAAGAAGAAAAAAGGATTGGAACCCTATATTATATAACAAACAGTCAACTATCCCAGGTTATTACATTATGTCACGGCATGCAACATGGAGATTCAGAACCAAGGTTTATCAACCAATGAAGCATGAACAACACATCCAGTAATGCTTCCCCTTACGTGTACACTCCCTGGACAGAAATCTGACAGTATCTGTTAGTGCTCTAATTCTTTTAACTTGTAGATACTAAGTCCCTAAATTTGCACACCAGATTTTCTAGTTCTTCCCTGTTCGAAATTTTTAGAGCATACTAAAATTCTGATAAGTAGAGTCAGCATGGTTTTAGGCAAAAACAACTAGAGAAATAAATTTCAATCTTCAAAGGGACTCTGAACCAGAATGCTGTAATCACTAATCAGAATATTCAGAAATTAAAATAAAGTAAATGGCATCGGGTATGGGGATATATCACTTACACGATAAAATGAGGGCGAACCGTTCAATTCCACTCCTTTTGAGGCACAACAGCAGCAGCAACAATTACCCATTTTTGATAATTTATCTAGGTCAACCCCACTGAAGTGGTACACTCCTGGTTCATTTTTTTCTCTGCAGCAGTACATCATAATACTATCATTATCAATCATGTGATGCAGCAGATTCAAGAACCATAGAAAGTAGGCCTGACCTCTATATTGACCATATAAGTACCAATCAAAGGAATACTTCCAATATATAGCATGCAGAAAAAAAATAGCAGGCAGAACAATATTACATCATACACTAGGGTGCACGTTAACAGAATGACTAGGGGAAAGCACTGTTATGAAAGATAGAAGCAGAGCATTATGATTGTTTGTCGCAAATTACTCACAAGCAGAGTCCATGCAATCTATTTATAGGTGAGACCAGCTTGGAAAGATATGAAACATACAGCAAATCATTACAAACAAATATGTATCACTAAGCACAACCACCAAAATTATGTCACGAAATTATATCTCAAAATTTCAGCTTATGTGATGGTGATATACAATCAAAGTCACACGGTTGAATTACATTTGTATTGGCCTAGCAAAGTAAATGTGATACCTTTCACGTGATCCACACTTCCAGGTAATCGATTGGATCAGAATGGCGATGCAAGTGTTGAATAGGGATTGTAACTCTAATTCAATATATATGGAATACAATGGAGATCCAGCATAGAATTGGAGTTGTAATCCTAACTAGCTAACAATACCTCAATACCTCTATGGCAGCTTTTTCTGAATTTTTGGGCATCAAATGGACCATGGCCTGCAATACTTTGTTTTGAAGCTGAATAGAGTAGGAGCTGAGAGAACAAAGGTCAAAGTGGGGGAACACTATACCAGCATGTATCTGGTGGACAGTTTGGAAAGATAGGAATATGAGGTGATTTGAAGATAAATACGATTCCATCCAGAATAAAGGCCAACATCATCTTCTTGGTTATATTTTTTAATTTAGAATGGAACTTGTAAATGAAGCAGAATCACTTCTAGAGCTGTTAGAGTCCCTACAGGTTTAGAAAGGGGTATACTTTTGCTCCGCGGTACAGAATTTCCAGCACCATCTTAGGTTGTTATAAACATAATTGTGCCATTTATTAAAAAAGAAAGAAAATTCTAATGAAAGGAAAAGGCAGAGATTGACTTTCAATTCAGAAGCAAAAGTTACACAGATTGCACCAAGTTAGTCATGACATCTCTTTTATGAACAAACAACAACCACTATGTCTCGATCCCAAACTAGTTGGGATTAAGAATCCGCTATATCCGTTCCGCTCTCTTCAAGTCCAAGTTATTTACATATTGTGGGAGGTTGTAGCGTTTTTGGGTAAGCTACCCTTCATGTTATTTTAGGTCTATCCTCATCTCTTTCTAGGATCTTCAAACAATTATTACTAGCCATATTTTGTTATAATCCAAGTTCTATGTGCATTTATTACTGTGAACGGGTTCCACAAGAGTTCACTGATACTGGAAAGCAATTCCTTAGGATTCAAGGTCAAAGAAAGGTTCCAAGATAAGTTAAAAGCTTACCGATATGACTAGGTCTCTAAGCCATCCAAAACCAAGAAATTTGGACTTCGTTTGTACATGTTATGTTAAACAGCAGCTGACCTCTCCCCAATACCAAAGTAAAGCTACTCATCGCCATCGAACTTACTGATATGACTATGACTAGGTCTCTAAGCCATCCGAAACCAAGGAAATTTGGACTTTGTTTGTATATGGTGAACAGCAGCTGACCTCTCCCCAATACCAAAGTAAAGCTATTCATCGCCATTAAACTTAGTGATACTTCTAAGTCTCTAAGCCATTCAAAACCAAGGAAATTTGGACTTCGTTTATATATAGTTGAAATCAAATTAATCAAATGAAACCACAATCCGGAACAGTAACTGTTAACTATAACATTCATCAAGCTCATACTAATCTATTGAGGTACCTTTGACCCTACACAACACTACGTTTCTGCGGGCTTATAAAATTCTACAAGAGAATTGAGAGAAACTCCTAATAAACCTAATAGAACAACAACTAAACAAAGGTGCATTTCATGACCTTTCGATGTCCAAAACTCATCAGTAAAGCACCAAAGAGGACTCAAATTTTTGAATTACTCTCTCGCGGATCGATCACACCACCAAAATCCAGTCTATACATATAAACATACATACTCATAGATAATTTTAACTTAGAAATCGACAAAACACAGTAAACAGCAGCTGACCAAAGTAAAGCTACTCAATCGCCATTAAGCTAACACAACAAGCCCTATTTCCAGTCCAACACATCAAAATGATCCAAAAAAAAAATCAAATCCAAAATTCATGAAAACAACAACATAATCTCCAGAATTCCATATAACAAGCTGAGAAATTCCAAAAAAAAAATACTACGAAGTCGAATTGAAGCTGAAAACAACAAAATAAACAGTAGAGAAGCTTACTGAAAATCAGAGATGAAGAAGAAGACGATTGAAAACAGAAGCTATAGAGATAGGATTCGTGTACGTATAGATTGAATTGGGTGATGAGTCAGAAAGTGAAGAAAAACGGTGAAAAAGGTCCTTTGGGGGTGCGGGGTTATTGAGGGGGTGGGTGTGGGTAGGAGGGAAGAAGAGGCGTTTGGGCACTTGCGCTTCTTTTGTGCGAGAGTGTGTCAGATGAAAAACCACGACTTCGAATTTTGGAATTATATTAATCTTTCCGTTCACTTTTACGTGTCATGTTCAAATTTGACACACTCATTAAAAAAACATGATTGTTTTATTGGATTATTCATATTAATTGATAGTCCTAGTATATTTAGTATTCCCTCCGTTTATCGTTACTTATTCATTGTACTATTTTAAAATATCCACCAATACTTGTCCCATTTTAAAATCATGTATAAATTTATCATTTTGTACCTATTACTATTCATTTTTCAATGTTTATATGACTTGTATTTAATAAGACTGAATTTGGTAAAATTACCAATACCATTTACTACTTATTAATCTCTATGTCAAATCAATAGTTGACAATTATTGTTGGACAGAAGGAGTATTAGATTTTGAAAAATAAGTAATTAATGTTAAACGAAACATTTGAATATGTTAAAATGACAAATAAAAATAAAAATATGTTTTTGAGATAGTGGACAAGTAAAAGTGAATAGAGGAAGTATAAATTTTACTTCCTCATCCATGGTCCGTTATACTAAAAGTAGACGTTCAATTTGAAATATCAAAAAATAATTCATCACTTAAGGGCCGTTTGGTCAAGGAATAAGTTATTCCAAAATTTGTTAATCAATATTATTTCGAAATAACTAATTTCGAAATAAGTTATTGTGTGAATCCTAATCAAATATGTGATAAAATTATGTTAAAATTTTATTTTTTTTTAAATTATCTTTTGTCTTTCTAATCAAATGAACTTTTAGTAATTAATATTTAAATTACAACTAATAAAATTATTATTTTATTTATTAATTTTTTGAAAATATAACAAATTAATACTGAGCGAGTAAAGATGACGGAGTGAAAGTATTATTAGAGTCGTACAAATTCATTGATTATTGATAATTAATTAATGTGGGAATTGGAGAAAACCATTGATTTATTCTTTCTTTTGGAAAATTGTACGTGGCAACGACTAATGCGTGAAAATATGAAACTCCTTGAATTCATGAATCATGAACAAATAATAAATGTGAAATTCCATGTTATTTCAATATGTTTGCTTTGTAATCAATTATTCAATAAATTTTATATTTTTCGTCCCAAAATATGTGTGGATGTTTTTTTATGTTCATAAATAAAAATAATAAATCTAGTATACAATTTATCAAGTTATTCTTATTTATTCGATATTTTTTAAGAATTACTAGTATTATTAAGAAGTTTTTTAATATTATGAGTATAGTTAAAAATAATTATTATTTGTTCTTTTGAATTTTTTAAAGTGACATTTATTTTGGAAGAGAGACGGAATATATTCTTTATCTCTTTATATGAGAAATATATTATATTTCGTTTATTTTAAAGAGTATATTGTCTTCAAATATGAAGTAATGATAGAAGTTTAACGTGACATAATAACAACACTTTTAGTGCAATCTCACAAGTGAGACTTTCACCTAATCGAATTTTATAGTGCGCGATCAAAATTTAGTTGGGACTTCAATACGATTCCAAATACCAAGTAAAAAAATCCAAAAAAAGAAAAATTCATATAATTTACCTCAATTTATTGGTGCCAATGCCTAGTAATAGTCTATTTCGCTTTATTAAACTTTCATTATTATTAAAAAGATTTATCTTTCATAAATGACAAGAAAACTATAGTTTGTTTTTCTCCATCAAAATTAAAGTCACTCAATTTTATGCATCACCTACCTAAAAGTCACAATACTACTCTTATATTGGTGACCAAACTGTTAGGGTAGGTGAAAAAATGTAGTTAACACGTACATTTAATTAAGATTTTAAGTTTGTGAGTTCTAAATTTATTTAAATTTATAATTTATCTTAGTTATCGGTTTACAACTAAATTTTTATACATACTTGCTCAATTTTCTAATACAAAAACAGAATCTAAATAAAAGTTACTGAATTCATTCGAATCCACAGCTCATTATCTAGCTCCACCTCTATACATAGCTATGATTCATTGGTTCCGAAATAGCGAAGTCAAAAAATTTCATTAAAATATATTTATTAATTTAATATAAATATCGAATACGAGTAAATTAACCCGATGTTAACGATGAATTGTAGTGTTGGTGCTGTGGGCGGCGTTTGACGAGATGAGTCACTATCAGTGTACATTTTGCGGAAGTTTCTAAATTTTAGTCGTGTTGTATTATTTCTTCTTTACATACTAGTATATTACAAAAAATGACTTATCAAGGGGAAAAAAATAACAGAAGAATTTTCAAAGAAATTGAAACATTATTCATTTTGGTATAACAAAATTTATTCTTTCTGTTCTACTTTATATGGCATGGTTAACTCAAAAAGATAAATTTAATATTTAAATTTTATGAATTTAATTTTTTAATTTTGAAAATTATGATTCACATCTAATATTTATTGATATAATATTAGTAGGTTTATGTTGTTAAGAAAGATCAGTCAAACGCAATTTGCTTATGGAAAATACTTTCAAATGAATTAGTCAAACCACAAATTGTTTTTTTTCAAAATCACTTTTCTGAAAAGTCATTTTAAAGGCTTCTAAAAATAAGTCGTTTTTAGTAGCATTGTCAAACAGACTCTTAATAAAGTAATCAAACATATATTAGTTCCAAATATGTAGGATAATCTATAATAATAGGACCAACTTACTTATCAACAAAAAAAAAATGTAGCCAATATAATTGTGGTATTTTAGAATGGAGAACAATTATTTTAAACTCATTGGGGTACCTTTTCAAACTAACAATTATTTTATAAATGTAGCCAATATAATTCAAACTAATAATGCATCTAATGAAGTAATATGGGAGGAGGAGCTATTTTAGGCAAATGGTGATCTAATGCATATTATTTGTCCGAAAATTATGAGTATATATTTAATTTTGCACATCTTTAACATAATTAAGAAGAAAATTTACACATCATTCGCCAAATTCCTAACTCTGCCAGACTGCCACTGCAATTTATTGTACTACTTTTTTTTTTCTTTTTTCTTTCACAAGAATTCACCATCTTTTCCTTTGGGGTTAGTAAATTACCATTTTTTAAAAAAACTCTTAGGACGTATGAACTTTTTAGGCTACGGTCTAAAGATTTGTTTTGCACGAAATAAAAATCTTATGAGAAAATGTTGAATCAAAGTTTAAAATATTGCAATTTGCAAATGTTAAACAACATTCCAATACTTTGTCTATAAGGTTGAGAAATATATGAGCAAACTTGAGAGTTGAGACCTGAATCTAACGATTTATGAAAGGTTTAATTTAATAAAGGCTATATTTGCACAACTTTAAAAAACATGAACAAAATCTAAATAAGGCCTAAAAATGTTTAGTTTAAATTGGGCTTGATTATTCAAGACTGGTAACAAAGTTGTGGAGTGTCTAAAAGTTGAAAGCCCAATCTTAAGCCCATTAAAGCATTCTGTATAAGCCCAAATATTTTGTTATGATCCAAAAGCTAAGACTGCCCTTCGTCCAATATTAGTTAGGGCGTTTTTACAAAAATTCCATACATTTGAGGGCTAATTACATCTTATTCCAGAAGTTTTCCCTTCCAAAATAAGTCTTGACTCCTAGTCCCTATAGCGATTCGGTCAATTTCAAGATTTGTCATGCAAACAAGTTAAACATAAAGAAAAATTAAAAAAATAGAGCTACTATTAAGTTATACAATTTATATTGTTCGGTATGGTATTGTATTAAACACTTCGATTCAATAAGATAGTTTAAGCAAAAATAAAAGATATTAAGATAGACTGAAGCTTGGAATCGAACTAAATTCTTATACTTAATATAAATGTGAGAAAAAAAAGAATTTTTAAAAGACTTTTGGAAGACTCTAAGAACTTCTCTTGACTTGACTCTGAACTTTCTTTGAATTGAATTATGGATTCAAGGTTCATGATCTCATGTTTATAGATGATTTCATGATGTTTAGACGTACCTTAGAGTGTAGAAATCAATTAAGAAACTTAGGTATATTGCAAGGGAACTCAAATAGAAAGAAGTGGGAAAGGGAAAGGGTAGAAGGCTTGGCAACCCTGACACTCTAAGTGGCGCGGGGAGCCAGAGCCTATACTGCAGGGTCTGGGTTGGGGCGCACTGGCTAGCGCGGTGCCCCAGAGCCCAAACTATAGACCCCAAGTTGGGGCGCTTTGGCTGGCATGGCGCCCCAGACCCCTGCCCAAAAATTTGACAAATTTTTTTGGTCGTTTTTCAACTCTAAGCTCTCTAGATTCGATAGGTTCCTTCCCCAAACACTTAGATTCAAATACATAACTAAAATATGCAAGAATCTACTCAAAACGATATCTAATTTTATGAATTTAAATCAAGAACTCTTTAACAACTTTAACAATCAAGAACCCAATAGAAACTTCAACAAAATCCATCAAGAACTCAATTTCTCTACTTTCAAGAACCTAAATTCGAACCCAACGCTATGTGATCTCACATACCTCGTAGGGATTAACCCTTGGCGAAATCCACAAGCTTAACTTCAAGAACTTAACGAATCATTGCTTCTTCTCCTCTTTTCTCCTCTTCTTTTCTCTTCTCTCAAAACCCTAACTCTTTTTTATGAAGTGTAAACTGAACTAAATCAGTTTAGATCCCAACTTAATTACCGAAAATGAAATTAAATAATTGTGTAGTGAAAAGACCATAATACTCTTCTAAAATCCGATTTTGACTTTCCTTATCTAGACAACCTGACTTCAAATGGGCATCTCCCTCATACGAACTCTAAATTGAGCAAATTCGATGGTGTTGGAAAGATAATTCAAAGATATTTCCTACGGTATCTTGTAGCACACCTAACTCATCGTGAGCTAGGAGTTATAGTCGTTTGAAGTTGACCCACAAACTTAGCTTAACTTATCAAAATTTCTAAATTTGATTATTTAAAAAAAACGGTTTCTTTCTAATTCTAGTTCTTTCGAATAGCGGGGTGTATCATGTTAAGGTTATGAAGTTTGGGTTGGACAATATCACATTTTAAAATATTTATGTATTCATTATATAGGAATTCATCCTAATTGCATATGTGAAACAAACTTTTTATTTTATTTTGCTCATTTTGTATTTTGAATATCACTTTGTATACCAAATAGTTTGTATTTAGATTTGATTATGTATTCGTCCTAATGGTATACCATCAAGTTTTGTATTTATATTTGATTTTGTATTTATTTTCAATCTAAATAACTAAAATATAGTTTATTTATGTATTCATTATAGAGGCATTCATCCTAATTGCATCAGTAAAATAGATTTTGTATTTTATTTGACTCATTTTATATTTTCAATATCACTTTGTATACCAGATAGTTCGTATTTAGATTTGAATTTGTATTTGTCCTAATGGTATACAATCGGGTTTTGTATTGTATGGTCTAACTTTTCCATTGAAATGAGTATTTATTGTGCTCATTTTGTATTTCATTATCACTTTGTATTCCATATTACACAGATCCAACTACTTTCATCTAAAAAAATAAAAATCAACACTTAAAAAATACCTGGCCTTTTTTTATTTTCTTTGATAATCTTGAACTTTTAAAGAAATCGATGGAATTCAATTTGAAATAACAATCAACTAATTGAAAATTTTGTTATCCAACGAAAAGTGATGCAAATCTACAAAAACTGGACTTCAATTTCAATGGAATTATTTGAAAATGGATATTGGAAATATGCAAAACAATGGTGAAAGCCGTTTGAAAGAACAAGAGAGAGATGACACTTCGTATTTTTCCAATTGTAACTAGTTAGAGATTTAAGTGATTTGTATCTTTTTTGAAATATTTTCTCCCATGATTTACTCCAATCTGTCGTTAAAGATTTGTATTTTTTCAAATTAAATAAATACAAAAGTTATCTCTATAATAAACCAAAAATAATGACATTTTAAATAAATATTGAAAATGTTGACAAAAGGTCCTATTAGATGCTAAAATATTGTTGTTTTGAAAATTTTGCCTTTTTTTTATCCCAACCATACCCCAATAACGGGTTGGGTTGGGCCGCTCCATGAGTTAAGCCCATTTTTGCAGCTCTCTTTGACGGAGTTTGAACAACCTATTATTTGTGAATAACTACTGAATTAACTATAAAATTGAAGATTGAAGATGAAATTTTATGAATCTCTGAAGAAGTTGTAAACATATACAAACGCAAATTAAAAAAAAGGCTAAAACACGTTTAGGTGGTTACCTAGAATTGAAATGACATGATTATGAGGGAGAAAAGAGTATTCAAAATTCAAATATGAAATTGTTGGGAGATTTTAGGAGCAACATCAGTGAATGGAGAGAAAAGAGATAAATTGTAATTTGAATATCAAAATATACAAATTAGGAGAGATATATTTTTATTCCGGCTGCAAGTGATTTTAGTGAGACTCTATTTTAATAGAAAATTTCATTAAATTGTAACAATAATTCATAATTAAGTAAAACTATAGCTTTATTACATTATCTACTAGTATATATATATATATATATATATATATATATATATATATCAATGACCACTCTTGATACCCACAGGCCACATTAATACACAAGTTATTCAATATATAACTCATGTATATTATGTATTTATTGAATAAGTTATTTGTTTTACATTTGTCAAAGCATTTTGATTTTCATTTGCCATCAAAACGAAAATCATTATTTGCTTTACATTTCAGCATCAACGTAACAATCATGTATTGCATAGACCTTAAGTTGATTTTGAATACCTTATGTATTAATGTGTGTATCAAGAAAGGCCATTGATTTATTATTTCTTTTGTAAAAATGTATGTGGCAACAACTAAATATTAATGAGTGGAAGTATGAAATTCCTCAAATTCATTAACAAATGACCATTTCTTCACAAGAATTCACCATTTTCTCTTTGAGGTTTGTAAATGGCTATTTTTTTTTTTTGGCTTGACACACCTCTTAAAAAAATTAATTAAAGGTTTGTTTTATCAAACTAATCTTATTAATGATGTTTTAGAACTCTAAATTTGAATATAATTATTTTATGTAATTATTTAATACTAAGGTTAGTACAAGGGAAAAATAATAAATTCTCTAAATTTACTAAAATAAAAAAGTAAAAATGAAACGTCTATTTTTTATATAAGAATCAAGTAAAATGAAAAAACGGAAGCGAATATAAATATATGTTGGAAACCCAATAAGAACGTTTACACTTGGTCCATCAATAGTGGATAAACTCACTTAAGCTTAGTTGACCTTTTATATAGAAATCCAATTCGACTCGAACACATATTTTAAAATATGAATAAATTAAAACGGAGTGAGCATTTCAAAACACGTTAGAGTTCTATAATAGGAGAAAACTGAGGAATAAATACGAATCCACACTCCATTTGCTGTTTGAGTCTGCTCTATCTATCCAAAGAAGGAAGGGAAGCTGAAATAAAGTCTGATATACAACATACGCGTAGATATACATGATATAGGGAAAATGTATACATGGTATACAGCTGAATATACAGAAAAACGGGCCTCAAGCCCAAGTGAGATGCAGCAGTTGTTAGGCCCAATACTTTAGTCCAGAAGAACCGCAACTAAGGTTTGGGCCTAAATTCATATTATTATCTTTGGCCCAAGACCTTAATGCTTTTGATTGTAATTTTTAGGGAAAATTGTATTTAATAGCAAACTATTAATTCAAATTAAATGTCATAACCACATTTTGATTTAATTGTACCCCGTAGCATTTTGTTGCTATTTCGCCTCTCTCCCTGGTGAATCTCGCTCGCAACTCTTGGCAGTCTATTCCTCGCCTCTCTCGCTTTTATACAAACACAAATGTATAAAATGTGTTTGTGTTTGTATAAAGCGAGAGAAAATTATATATATACATATATTTTCGTTCCCTTCTCTCCCCTCTCCCAGATTTCGCTCGCCAGTTTCTCCCTCGGCTCTCTCGCTTATACAAACAGAAATGTATAAATCGCGTTTCTGTTCATATGCAAATACATATATATTCGTCCTATACACTTATAATTATACAATATAAATATTCCCCTGCCCAGTTCTCTTTTGCCTTTCTCTCTTTCTCGCTTTATACAAACACGGATTATACAAAATACAATGTATAATTTATGTTTGTATAAAGCGCGAGAGAGAGAGATTTGATATACAAACGTTTTATTTCAATTCAATTGTATACAAATTCAAATTTTATGCAGATATACAAAACATAAAATTGAATTGAGAGGCTACCAGCGATTTCTACAAACGAGAGGCTGACATCGATTTATGCAAATGGTCTGCCAGTGAAATTATACAAATTTGAAGAGGAGTCAGCGAGTTATACAATCTGATGCTATGGAGCACAATTATACAAACTATAGTTATAACATACAAATTTGATTTTTATGTTTGTTATATGTGAAAGTTGCTTTACTTTTTATGCTAGATTAATTCTAACTTTAATTTTAGATTAACATAATTAAATCCCTTAAAGGATAAATTATTTTTTACTATGACTATTTATTCCATCTGAGTATTTTATTTAATTACCTTTCTTTACATAATCGTTCTTGACAAGTAAAACGTAACGTCTATTTTTTTTTACAACAATCAAGTAAAATGAAATGAAGTATATGAAATACTTGTTGGGAACTCAATTGCAACACTTTCACTTGGTCTATCGACAATGAATAAACTCACATAAAGTATAAATAAATCAAAACGAAATGAGTATTCAAAACAACTCAGAGTTCCATAAAATAGGAGAAAAGTGAGGAATAAATACTTCTGTTTCTAATTATTTGTCTACTTTAAAATTGATACACCTATTAAGAAAATAATTATTGACATAGTGAGTTTACCATTTTATTCCTATTAATTATAAAGTGGATAAATTAAAAATTTAAGATTTTCAAAACTCTTTTTTAAAATAATTAATTGAGGGTATAATAAATAAATTTTTTTATCTTTTTTTGATTTATCAAAATAGATAAGTAATTAGGGACAGATGGAGTGTAATTTGTTTGACTTTCACATAGAAAACAGTGTCATCACAAAAAGAAATAATTTAATGCAAAGATATTTCCCACCTCACAATTTTTAATGCAAAAATAGTGCGGTTTGTCTACTTTTGGGACCTGTTAAGTCAAAAAGAGTCACCGTTTATTAAGTCATTAAAATATTGTTATGATATACAATTGTATTGAAGTTTTATATCTAAAATTTCAACTTCAAGATATTATCTTCGAGTATAAAAAAATGATTGTTATGATTTGTTCTGAAATTTCTATTTAATCATAATTAATTTTATTTTCAGCAAAGAATTATTTTTGGGTCGCTTTATTTTCCGCATCTACATTATAGTCATTTAAAGAGTTGTTTGATTTGAGTGTGTGGGGGAGGGGGGCGTAGCCACAGTCACCCAAGGTGTTCAATTGGACACCCTTCATCAGAAAATTATATTATATATACATATGTCAAATTCTATATTTAAAAGATATGAAAAATCTTTTTGGCCAGAGTGATAGTTTTTCAATGTTATTTTAACTTTTTAAACATTTTTATCCTTTTAACTTAAATACATTTTAACAAAAATGGAAAAAAGATCCGTTTGTTTTAAAATAAAATAAAAATATTATAATTTTTAAAATTTTCTGGCTAAATTTTCTTGTCATTTAGCACTTCCCTAAAAGATATATATTTAAAGTTGGACACTCTTGACAAAAGTTATGCTTTTGGTGCAATCATAATGAGTGTCTATTTAAATGAAAGAAATTCGAGTTCGAATCTCAAATATCCCAATATTTTTTTATTTTATTTTGAGAGTCATACACTATTGTATTAATTTTATTTCAAATAAAGAAGTTGCTAAACTTTGATTAATTTCAAATATTTTTCATAATTTAACTTGTGCGGATCTCAATTATAAACGAGTGAAGAGTGAAGGGAACAAAGTGGGTCCACTAAAACAGAAATAATAGAGCAAATCCAAATAAGTCTCCCTACCCTTTTGCACAAAATCTTTTGTAGGGACCAATAATAGAATTGTTTTGGTACCAACTTTTAATATTATAACGTGAAGAGAAAGGGACTATTCTCAATCACTCATATAATAATTTATTTTTACCGTCTTTAAATATTATTTATCTTAAAGCCAATGTTAGGTTTGGTTGCACAAATATATAAACATTTTCTTTGGTTGGTAGATATATTTAATAAAAATATAACCCCACACTAATGAGTCTACATCTGCCAACTTCCTATAGTTGACTCGTGACACCTATTTACAGCCTGGCTTCCATATCCACATATTTAATCATTATGATAATATAAACAATAATGATGTTTTGAGATATTTTCTTCATCTAGAATGTTGACATCCTCAGATCAGTTTACGCACGCCTCAACTAATTTCAAACACAAAATTCACACTAGAAATGAAGTTTATATTTAACGGGGTTGGGGTCCGGGTAGGGGCCGGATCATACAAGGTTAGGGATCCGGGAGACAATTTTGGGGGAGTAAGCTAACAAAGAAGCTCCCACCAGTCTCTATTAGTAGAGTTCTATAATTAGCTGAACTAAGTTAGAGGTTCATAAATATTTACTCTATATATGCATTGCATTATATTACAGATAATAATCCAACCTTCCTTCACAAATTTCCCTCCCTATCATCGTCATCGATAAATCTCAATGTGTGTCAGTTGATCTTAGTTTCTTGGCTGCGCGGATGAATTCCATCATCACTTGTACCTCGTCAACTCGCTGAAAAGATTAAGATCGGAAAGATGATGTTAGGGAAAGTTGGGGATAAGAAAGATAATGCATAGCGTGAAAATGATTCAGACCTGTGACGAGAAGTGTTGCTGAACAGCGCTAAGTAGTTGTTCCTTTGTTGGGTTAGGGCTAATATGTGCCTGCATATACGCGAAAACTGTTACTAACTTGAAGTAACATGTTTGATCGAGCACTGAAAATGATTCGTGTACTTACAAGGTTGAAGCTTCGCCAGTACCTCCATAACGAACCAGTTCCTAGTTTTGCCAAGTTCAACCTCTGATAGTCCAAAAATGAAACAAGCATGTTACAGAGACTATCACAATGAATAAACTACCAACTCTAAGCGGAATGGTTGTGTCTAATACTGCCACATAAACACAAACAGTTCAAACACTGGACAGAGACGAACTCAACTTTATGTGCTTACCGGTTGCAAATAGTTAGTTTCAACATCTCTGCAATTGCCACGGTTCATTGTCTTTGGTGGTCCAGATAAGGCCCATGGCCTTGTATATCGAACTCTAGGCTTGCTCACTTTTCTGTATACGACACCAGTAGCTTCCAAATACAAGGATTATAATCAAATAAGAAACCTTTTTCAGAAATTAGAAGAACTGATAAAACAAAGTTCAGATAATGGAGACTAACCAAAGTGATGATTTTCTTTTTCACCAAGGTCTGAACCACTGCTCGAGTCATCAAAGTCATAATCGTCCTCTTCTTCATCCACCGTGGGAGGTTCTAGCACACTCAATGCATTTCTTTGTAGCTTGACTTCCACCCCATTTTTCAGGACCTTCATAGTTTTGAGACAAATAAGTTTAATACTACTAATTCCACAATCAAATAGATATAGCAGTTCAACAGTTAATTAGGAAGTCATTTTGGAATAATATACACGATCGAAAAAGAATGAAGGACTCACCAGCCAATGCCAACCACCAAGCCCAACAGCCTTCTTGACAACTCCCTGAAGCCCCAGCAAAACACTCTTGGTTCTGTTGTTTCCCGTCACAATAACTTTGGTATGCCTCGGAAGTACAGACAACTCCTCATCTCCACTCTCTTCGTGGAAAGGTGATAACACCCTAGTAGGACATAACTGAGTCTCCAGCATTTTACTCGTCTCAACAACTAACTAATCAGTGACCCCAATGAAGATAGCAACGGAAATCAGAATTGAATCGGCTACTGATACTCTGGTACCAAACTACGGAATTCTATATAGTGACTAATTCTTTCTCCCTTGCTCCTCCTCATCACGATCAGACAATGAAATAACAAATCCCCAATAACAGCCAACTTGGTAGCAGATAAAACTTCAACTTCCAGTACAGAACTAAACCCCAAGAATCTCAATTCAGATACCTTTCTATAGAATCTCCATTCCTAAGAACGCGATTCACCTCACAATCGAAAGGCTTTGCTGACAGAGATTGAAATCTTTTTAAGTTTCAAGAACCAGAATCAATCAAGCTAACGAAAATCCTGAAAAACGATTATCAAGAATGTCAAAAAGGTAGCCACCAAATAAGGCATTTTCATACAGCCATATATATACTCAAAGGAGAGACACAAAAAGAGAGTGATGTTTAAGATCTTATAGACAGACACGAAATTTCTTATGGAATGTTGAATGCTATGAGCTAACAAGCAATTAAATTTCTGCAAGTCACGGATTCAGCATGAGTAATAAATGCAAGAATGCATGATCCGCTATAATCTACTGCCTATAAAAAATAATACTTTGTACATACCTTATTTCTAAAGCATATCCAATTCAATCAAAATTAGCAACAAAAATCCTTCTTAGCTAAAATGGAGAATATATATATATACTAAATGTTCGCTAATAGCAATTCTGCTAATTTAAATTTGATTAGAAGAAAATTTTCCACTTGACAAAGACAACTAAAATTAATAAAACTGCAAAGCTTAGAAGAGCTAAGAATTGTTTATTTGACTGGGAAAATTGGACTTTTCTCAATGCATAAAGTATCAAATAGTGACAAAAAAATTGAAAAAAAAAAGAAGAGAAAGGTAAATAGAGAAATTAACAACAAAAAAAGTATTTTCTCGTTGAATTGAAGACCAAACAAACTAAAACTCAAGCAATCAATCATGTTTACCAAGAATATTATATATATATATATAAAAAAAACTGCAAATCAGAATAGTTGATGTGACTACAAAAAAATCAGTTTCCCAATGTTAAACTTCAAAAAATTGACAGTAAAGCAAGCAACCATGCTGAAATTGTTGAACAAATTTCAGTAGATTCGAACAAAAAACTGCAAATTAGAGGAAGAGCTCAGAAATATTAATTTCGAAGTGAAAAGGCAAAAAAGAAGCAAAAATCCCAATGTACAACTTCAAAAAAGTGACATTCAATCAAGCAATCATGCTGAATCCGTTCAACAAATTCAATAGATTCGAACAAAAAAACTGCAAATTAGAGAAAAAACTTAATTTCTCAATGTAAAACTTCAAAAAAAAAACTGACACTCAAACCAAGCAATCATGCTGAAATCCGTTCAACAAATTCAGTAGACTCAAACAAAAAGCTCACAATTAGAGAAAAAGCTCACAAATCATTAATTTCAAAGTGAAAAAAAAAATTCCAATGTAAAACTTCAAAAAAGTGACACTCAAACCAATCAATCATGCTGAAATCCGTTCAACAAATTCATTAGATTCAAACAAAAAAAAACTGCAAATTAGATAAGAGCTCACAATCATTAATCTCAAAGTGAAAAAAGAGAAGAAGAATCAATTTTTCAATGTAAAACTTCAAAAAAAACTGACACTCAAAACCTATCAATCATGCCGAATCCATTCAAACAAAAAAACAGCAAATCAGAGAAGAACTCCGAATTATTAATTATTCCAATTTGAAAAAAAGATAAAAAAAAAAGTTTTTTCCACATTGCGTAAAACACACAAACCAAAACAAACTATAGAAAAAAACACGTCAAATCCATCAAGAGCTTACGTTACCTCAGTTCGAATGCAAATACAGTTGATTCAGAATACCGAGGCAGCAGATTGATTTTGTAATCAGATTCGATTGAAATGCAATCTGGTTTGAACACAAATTTCTGAGTAATCTAGAGCGAGAAAGTGATTAGTTTTTAGAGAGAGAAAATGCATACTGTAAATGCTTCACAACTGCCATTGGAATGGAAACGACCTGCTTCTTCTTCTGCTGCTAAAAAAGAAGAGAGAGGAGAGAGAAAGGGGGAGACCCACGGTCACTTGGCTTTTTCTTCCTTATCTTATGAAGCCGGTTTGGATATTTAGCGGCTTAATAGAGCCGGCTCGGCTCTGAGTCGATTGAGTGTTGAGCCGAAAGATTTATGTGTACAAAGGAATCCGAGGCTTTTTGAAAGGGACAATTCAATAAGTTATGTTTCCTGGTTTGGAGCTGTTTTCTTTTGAATTTTGTCATATAATAATAAAGGTAAAGGGTGGTTAAATCGATTTTATTGTAGGAGATCAGTTGTTGGCTAGTTAAGATGTTTTTTAATATTTAGACTCTACAAGACATTGGGATGGATATGCGGGCATATGAGGGTATTTCGGATAAAGTGAGAGTGAGATTAACAAAATGAAAAAAGTAAAATTGAGTTGATTTGGACATGTGAAGATGGGATGCATTGATGTCCTGACGTTAAATGTTAGATATAATAAGTACAAAGAAAGGTAGAGGTAGTCGAAGTATTAGAGAAAAGTGATTAAACAAACTATGATGGAGGTTCAACTTACATAGGGTATACAAGTCGAGGATTAATGTAGAAGATTGATAGATAGTGAGGTTCTGTTGTCTTGTTTTTCGGCTGAATGAGACTTGGTTGTAATCTGGAGCTCTGTGTTTGTCATAATAGTAGTCTTATATATTCATGCAGCTTCTTGTTTTTGATATCTATTATCATTTATAGTTTATTATGTTTTCGTTATCACACTATTTTATCATTATATTATTATCTTATGATTAAATTGATGAAAGCAATCAATTAATCATCTATTATCACTAAATAATATTGTACATCTCTACCAAGTCCAGAACTTATACCAAACATTAATAATGTGGAAATTAAAGAGTTGATAATATCAAAATAATAGTGTTACATTCATGATGTGAAAGGACACATAATCGAGAATAACTACCCAATACTTCAAAATTATTAAAGATTTTGATGCCGTCATAAATTTTACTTTATCCCTAATTAAATTTATTTATTTATTTTGAATTCATATTCGGTGTTTAGTATTCATAGTTAAATTTAATTAAATTTAGATTACGCTAAATAGTCTCACGTTAAGGGTAAAACACTCTTTAATAAAAATACTTTGTATACTCGCATTAAAGTTTGACTAAATTTGAATTCGTATTGGACAGTCCCATATTAGGGTAGGTAAAATGATTTCTAACAAAGACACTCTTTAATAAAGATAACTTTGTATACTCACATTAAAGCTCGACTAAATTTGAATTAGCGTTAGACAGTTCCATATTGAATAGGTAAAACACTCTTTAACAAAGACTACTATAATTACCTCACATTGGAGTAACAAATACTACTATACATGTATACCCACATTGAGTATACCTATATTGAACCAACCCACATTGAAGTTCGACTTGATTTGAATTCACGTCGGACAGTTCCATATTAGGGTAGGTAAATGCTTTTTAATAAAGACGCTCTTTAATAAGATAACTTTGTATACTCACGTTAAAATTAGATTAAATTTGAATTCGCATCGGACAGTCCCATATTGGGATAGGTAAAATGCTCTCTAACAAAGATGATTATGTATACCTCACATTAGAGTAACAAAGTACTACTATGTATACCCATATTAAGGATACCTATTGAACCCACATTGAAGTCCGGCTGAATTTGTATTCGCGTCAGACAATCTCACATTGAGGATAAGACACTCTCTGTACCCAAGAGGACTCGAACACGAGACCTCTGATTAAGGATAAAAGATAACTTACCACTCTACTACAACCTTTATCGATCTCGCATTAAAATTTGATTATATTTTGGATTCACACCGGGCAATCCCATATTGGGGTAAATTGCTCTCGAATAAGCGCGACTCCGTAAACCCTCATTCATGCCCGACAAAATTTAGATTCACACCGAACAATCTCATATTGAAAGCACTCTCTAACAAAAACAATTTCTTACTCAAAAATCTCAAAAAGGTACTTACCGTTTTATCACAATTCTTATTAATCATCCCAAATTAAAATTAATCAAATCTCAAAACGAATATCGATCTCCTAGTACTAGCTTGTCTGGTACATCTCCGGCAACTGCATCAACTATCAAAGATTCACCTAACAACATCGTTTTATTTACCCAGGTGCATAAAAGTAATTTCATAATCCAAGCCATAAGCCGAGCCAAGCTTAGCCAGTTTAAAAAATAAAAATAAAAACAAAACCCAAAAAAAAAGAGAGGGAAAAATAATTAAAACGGACACGTGTCAGTAAAAATACAGCTGTCGGATCTTATCCCAACATTAACCAAAAGTTAAATCGTTTGTACCTTAATACACAACTGTTTGTACCTTTGTCCAACTTTATATTTTTTTTTCAAAATTTTTATTAATTAAATTTAAATATAGATTTGAAATCCGCTCGTTTTTCGAGGCAGCTGGAGCGCACAAATTATTTTTAGAAAAAAAAAAAACGCATTTAAGGTGGGACCCCACGTCAGTATTGTGGGACCCAGTTTGGAGTAAATAAAAGTGGGGTCCACAACCCACATGCTCTGCAATTTCTACTTTTTTTGCGTCGTTTAGTCGTAATATGGGTAGTGATTCGTATTATTTTTTTTGTGATTTTTATGTATTTTTGTATACTACTATTTATTTATCTTTTTGGTTATGCTTTTTGTACACTAGTTTAATTTGTGTTCTTCTTCTTTTTGAATATTGTATAGGTGTTTGACTTTTAATACTTGTACAATAATTTTTAAACAATTTGTGGTGTATTTTTGTACATAAATTTCATTAGCTTAAAAGTTAATTATTTAGATATATTTTAATTTGTAATATTACATATTTTATCAAATTTTGGTACGTTCATTTTAATTTGTAATATTACGTATCTTATCAAATTTTGGTACGTTCAGATATGTTCAGATATATGTATCCCAAGATACATGAGGATATAATTAGGTGTAATTTTTTCTAGACACATTGTATCCAAGTGGGTTCGCATGTATCTGCGATTCATACAAATCTCGCTCGCTGGTATCCCAGATACATGCAAATTACACTAGATACATGTATTTAACAAATCTCGATCACCTCTCTCTCTTATCCGGTAATAATGTATGTATCTAAGTGTATATTTCCCAATATATGGTAGAAAATTCATAATTAATGATAAAATATGTAATATTTTGAACATATATATATATATATATAGTTTTTTCCTTTAAAAATATTTTTTTGGTTTCACAATTTATGAGTGTATTTAGTTTAATCTCTTGAAGATAAAATGAAAGAAGATGGCTTAAAGATGGATTGATAAGTCTTTTGTCAATTTACAAATATAACTATTTTACATATGTGAAATTATGGTGAGTAAAGACGTTATGATGAAGAAGTGACAGAACTAAAATAAAAAAAAACGAAGGATGTGGTCTTGAAAGACGTATAATTATTAAATTCAGTATATAGACTTAGCTAAAGATAAAATAAAACTAATGAAAAAAAACTCCATAAGACAATGGAGCATTGGAGCTATATGTATATATATTATAATATATTCATTTACATGTGTATCAATTGACTATGTTAACTTTTTGAACAGACTAGAATATATATATGTAACCAAAACCAATTAAAACGATAGAGTACAAGGTTAAAACTACAGCAATTAGGTACGACAATTTTTTAAAAAAAATATTTTGTTGTTTGTTTCCAAAAAATGTAGAGAAAGATTTTTCAATATCTTTTTTCAGTTTTTGGGAATCTGAAAAAGAAATTTTGGAATCCAAATCAGATTTTAGATTACAAATAAGAAAAGGAAAAAAAAAAGGTAAAAAAGTATACAAGAACATACACACAATAAAAACAATTCAAGATTAGGTAATAAACTCGACCAATAATCATAATTTTAATATACACAAATAACACACACAAATGAGGAAATAATCTTCTATAATCACTTATAATTTAGATTTTTTTAAAATATGACATTTTCATATACTTACACAATTTTTTAGTGTATATCATTGTTTAGCTCATTGTCATCAAAACATTATTAATCCATAACTTTTTAGATAGAACTAGGCAATAACTCTTTTTTATCGTTTCGTTTAAATTTAGCCTAAATTGCTCATTTATCTCCCCTAAATATATCAAGGAATCTCAATACCTATTTTTCAAGCTTCTAGATTCTACTTATTCAAATACAATTTCAATTCATGTGAAGAGGGAAATTTTAGTTGGCTTTTTATGTACTCCATATTTCAAAAATTCAACTTAAGAGAGGGAAAAGAACTTTGAATGATTGGCAAACCTTTAAAAAATTCATCAAATGTTTTTACTTTTTTTAGTGTAAAATAAGTAGATATATTGGTAGAAATACTATACAACAAACTCAATGCAATTATATAAGTGAAGTCTGCAAAAAGTAAGATGTACATAGCTTTTTTTCGTATTTTTATAGAGTAGAAAAACTATTTCCAATTGATCTTTAATGACACTTTTTTTAATTCAAATTTGAGATCGACAATGTGAACGAGCTCACCTATATTGGTGGAAATACTACCCTACAAAATGGTCCCAAAAGGAGTTGGAGAAGAGACACTTGGAATTTTGTAGTGGCATGAATATTTAATTAAAAAAAAAAAACTAACCAAACCAACATACTATAAATATATAACATGGTGTCAGTTGATTGCTCAACCAAATTTCAAATTAAAAAAACCCAAAAAAAAGAGAGTAACATTTAAAAATATTATGACCTTTTATTAAATATCATTAATAAATATCCAATAGGATTAAGTAGCAAGTCATTTTCAATCCATCTCAAAGATTTGGTGTCGTCGCGTATAATACAATTGTTTTAAATATGACCCATGAATAAGCGGGGAAAAGGATTTAATTTTTTTTTTGTATAATAATGGTAGGGGTCTTTTGATTGGCGGAATAAAAGTCATATAATAATTTTGAAATAAGATACAAAATATTAAAATTTTCATATAAAATATGATATTAAAGGCGAAAATGTTTGAAATTGAGGTTTCAATAATTGAGTTGTAGATTTTATTGTCGCAGGACTTCAATCTATTAGATGTATATAACAGAAAAACGCAATGTTGTATCTGCTCAGATACAAATGAAATCGATAATCCTCAGTGTTAACAAAGTATAAAGAGGCTACAAAAAAATAAAAATAAAAAAATTCTAAGATACATTCCATACAGCTGAAAAATATTGAAGTTTCGTGCAATAAAAAAAAACTATAATAACAAGCACTGAACATAGGATGAAGCATGAATTAACAGTTCAACCTGGAAATTCAAGCTAATTAATAAGAGCAAAAATAAGACGTGTACCGATAAAAGAGAACCAAAACAAAATTACAGGGGAAATAAATAAAAGGGAGATGGGATAAACAGCAAGCTTATCAACTCTTGAGCAAAGTCTCAACGGCTTCAAAGAAGAGAGGAGCCATTTCAGGGCTTGGAGTCTTGATGGCACATTTGACACCAGGAGTTCCGATAACTGCTGTAAGTTCGATCAAGAAAGGAATTCCTCGGGGGATCTTGGCAGAAAGATACAACACCTCCTGGTTAGCATGTTTGCGCTTAGCTATAAAGAACATGTTCGATGCAGCTAGACGATCAAGGGTTGTCTCAACGCTATTGATAACAGATGCTGGGAAGTCCCTTGATACCTCATTTGAATCAGGTAGTGACTTCCAAGTCTGGTAAAGAAGCAAAGAAGATACAGTGTTAAGCACCCAACTTGCTTATGTGGTTGTCAAAACAATCGGGAATGCAATGAACTAATGCAGATAGAATAAAAGAGGCTGATAGTTTTTAACTTGACACGAGCTGCGAGAGATGATAAATCATCACTCTGAAGTGAAAAAATCAAAGCCGAGACTCACACATACTATGCCATTAACTTGAGTAGAGGGTAATACATACATTGATCCCAATCAATCAATACCTCAATCCCAAACAGCAGTCAATACATAGATCTAGATAGAAATTCAACAATGTATGTTACCTCAAGAAAAGTGGAGCGCTCCATCCTTCCATCTTCCGTGAAAAGTACATGGAAATAGATTTTATCATTGAAATACCATACTGGCTGTTGATTATTTTTAATCGCAACCTGTAAAAGGGTATTTGCGGGGCCAGGTGAAATGTTCTGGAACAAAACCATCGGTAAGAGAGTGCTTGCAGATGTCCCAGGTAGCAATTGAGGAACCTATTGAGCACAAGACGTCAAAGTAAACAATCAAAGAGAAGTCAAATTCACAGAAGGGTCAATAATCAGATCTTCCTCTTGTTCTGGATAATAACATAAATACTTTGTGAAAGGACTGTAGACAGAAGTGGCATATAATACTCACTTGGAGTTGTCCACCGGCAGCAAGACCAAATGTGTTTTTATTAAACTGAACCATGAAGCCATCAAGAGGAACCTGTGAATTGTTCTCGAACATCATGCTGTAAAATACCTGCCCGTCTCTCCGTATCAGTTGGGCACTGATTTGTAAACCTTGACCACTAGAGGCTGGCAATACAATAGGTAATGGAGGGCTGCAATAAAAGTTGGTGCTCTGTAAGTGTTTTCACAATGAAATCTCAAAAGAGTTTGAAACATGTCAAACAAAAAGGAGCACAGATCTTTTTGACAAAAAAAAAGAGCAGAATTCCTTTTTGCATATAGAACTTTAGATTCAGTATTGCGAGAATTCAGCCTTTAATCATTATGTTTGTGACCTTAAAAGAGATTGAGAGAACATTTTTTATAGTACTAATGCAGACAAACTGTACATACCCGGCTGGGGTTGCAGGCTGATCAACTGGCACAATAGCACTACCGCTGTTATCCATGCCAAGGTCAAGTAAATCAGGCAGCGCTGCAGGTGCAGCTGGTTGCCTTGCTGCAGGATGCTGAGGATTAGCTGTACTAGCTGGCGGTGACGCACCACTTTCTGCAACACGAGCAGGAGAATCGGAATAGCTCTGTTCACCTGCATCAGGATACTCTTCCTCCTCAGTTTTCTGAGTGGTCTTCACACGAGTGACAAATGCTTCTGGAGGCTTATGATAGACAGAGGATAAAGTAGCAATATTGGAAAGAAGTTCGTCGAGGAGAGAAGGATCAAGTTGGTTTGAATCATCACTAATCACGGGCTTTTCAGCTAGCACAACATCTTTAGCTGCCTGCAATATACAAAGGAGATTGCAATAACTAGACATCCAGAGATCAACTTAATCCCAGAACTATGTACATACTCATAAACTAAGTTGCTCGGACTCTTCAAAAATGTTGTCGGGTGTGTGTCGGATCCTTCAAAAGTAGTGCATTTTTGGAGGATCCGACATGGGCGTGGCAACATATTTGGAGAGTCCGAGTAACTTAGCTCATAAACATATCTAGCAGCAAAGAATAAAGCAGTCAAGGGGAAATAGTGATGAATTATATCAACTATCACCAGAAAGACAGCAAGTCTTTCTCTAAATTGAAGATAGACCTTCCATACTGAAGTCATTAAAAAGGTCCATGAGACAGCCCAAGGAAAAGTGAAGCATTTGCTTGCACGTACCTCGGGATCAGTTGAGAGAAGACGCCAATAAATGTATGCACGATCTCGCAAGTCTGGATTGTCAGTCTCCACAGTGGCATTATTTAAGACCACCTATGAGCATTGAGCAAGGTCATAAGTAGAGTATCAGCTTTATTAAAAAAAAAAATTAATAAACAAAAAGATACTTGGCACTTTTTTGTGCTTTTCACTTTGAAAAACATTGCGTCAAGATACATTACTTTTTTCACTCATTACTCTAAATTTAGAAACTTAACATGCCATCCTATTTTTAGTTATGGGCTATATTGATGGAGCATATTAAAGTTCCTACATAGAGAGGATAATTTATCAAGTTTTTTGGTCTTGATAACAAGGCTGAGTGAAATGGAAGTAAAAAATTTGAAGAACTTATTGACTAGAAAGCTAGATTGGATTCTTTCCTATTATTGATAAGCAGAATGCAACTTGACATATTGCATAATATAACACGGATCACTTGATGATATGGCAACAAGAAGTACCTGGATCATTTGTTGTGGTCCTTCAGTTGGCTTCTTGAGGAAGAGTTTGACTGTTGCTGTCAGCAACTGCAATTGCACTTGGGGAGGTTCCTCAGGGAAACTCTCTAAAAAGCTTTCAAGGAGCTCATCTGCATTATCAATTCTTTCAGCATACTCACCGATAATCCAGATCATTGATGCCTGTCAACGAAGAGACAGAAGCAGTTAACAAAATCTGTGAACAGATTGTAGACCCAACAACTTCCCGGAGCCAGCTCCTGGAAAGATCTTCTGTTACCTTTGCCTCTGGCTCATCTAGTGTGTCCAAACTCTCGCAAAGAGTAGCAATTATGGACTCATAGCTGAAAAAGAAAGCCAGAACGAAAAAATTAAATAAAAGACCAGAACTCAACTTTAGCATATCAGACTTCGACGGAACTTACGTGTTAGGATATCTTCTGAAAATGTCCTTGATTACTATAATAGCTTCTTGAACAACATAGTTTACTTTTATCTTAATCAATTCAAGCAGGACACTGATACAGCGTTCCGCAGCCCTCTCTAATTTGATGGCACAGCGGCCAATAGCACGGACAGCTTTTCTGACAAAGTCAACGTCTACTTCAGTAGCATATTCTTTGAATTCCAATAGCACCTACAAACATATAAACCACACTTAATGATGCAACACACAAGAACCTATATCAGAGGAACTAAACTGAATCAAAAGCAGAGAGGATATACCTGGTCTATGTTTCTGTCTGAAGCAAGTTTTATCATGATTTCTAACTTCTCCATTTTTACATATATAGGATCATTATACTTGCAAAAGAATACCTAGCAACAGAACAATATTAGAAGCAAAGCTTAGTTGTCCAGTTTTAGTTACAGATAGGTCCAACAGTGCTAAGGAAATAGAGGTTTTGACGCCAATCTTGCAAGTGCCTAGGCAACACCACAAAAAATACCTTGATTTCATGTGCAAGAATTGTCGGACGCTTTTGTACAATGAGGTTTATGTTCCTTAACGCAACATACTGAATTTCAGGCTCTGCTGAAAGCAACGTTACAAGAGGAGGAGCCATCTTTTTACAAAGGTTCCGAACTACATCAGTGCTGGTGATGAGTTCCATCTGTTGGAGTATCATCTGCAACACCAGAAAATGACTATTAGTGAAATGTCTAATTCTGGCAATGCTAATCATGCGGAAACATAATTTATTTTAAAAAGTTTGTGAAAAAGACGGAAACAATCCCACCTTAACAGCTGAAAGAACAACAGCGCAATTTGCATGCTGTAATCGTGGAGTGACTCGCTCCACTATGTTTTCAGCTTCACGAGCATCAGCTGCTTTGTACTTTGACAGAGCATCCAGTATAAATACTTGACCCCACCTATATCCAGAGATAATTATCACATTAATAAGCAAAGGAGCAAGCATAAACTTCTAACAAAAAGATTTAAAAGCATAATAAGATGAGGTAATAGAAAACAATCCATGAAGTACAATAACATGAAGAAAATGCATTGTCCTGTGGCATGCCGACATATGTTTACAAGTTAGATGATTTGTAAAACCCTAGCACATTTTACATTGACAAAGGTAGCAGCATTAGTATTGGACAGGCTTACTCGGTGCATTCATTCAGAGCAGTTAAAAGCTTTGAAAGTGTATGGCTGGTGATCTCAAAGATGGGCTTGCTACTGCTTTCTTGAATTTCTGCAAGAGCCGCAACAGCATTTGCAACAACCATAGGATTATTGTCAGATATTAAGTCCTTGAGAGCATCCAGAAAGCCCCTATCTTCCACAAGTTCGGCATTTATGTCATAGAGCTTAGCAACACAGATAGCTGCTGTTTTACGAACATAAGGATCATCATCCTGATGGAAAGAGCGCAGACAAAGTACATTGTTTAGTTAGAAAACATCGTGCACTGTTATGTTCCATACCATCGTCAATCAATCAAGAAGATCCAACTTCAAAACTAGGAGCAGGTAGGGGAAGAGAAAGCTTGTGAATTCACCTTAAGGCAACGTTGGAGGGGATCACATAAATACTCAGTGATCTTGTCAACACGAATGCATCCCATTGTCCGTACAGCCAAAGCACGAATTAAAGGATTTGGGTCTTGCGAATCCTGCAAAAAGTGCAAAATACAGCATGTCATTAATAAGATATCAGAAGAAACATGCTACGGGAGTTAGAAAACCAATTCAAAATTATTAAGAAGAAACATCTATATGATTAGGTGGTATTATGTTTCTGCAAACCAAATTATTCTAAATTGTACCCTAAATATGATACGTAAATGCAAATAATTTGAACATTCAACTAAAAACCATAAGACGAGAGTAAAGAAACTAAAGAACTTTTCTATAACCAGAAGTAGCTGAAGACCTTTATAAACCCTTTTGAATCCCTTATAAATCCACATGGATAAATACAACTCAAAAGAACAAGTTAACTAAACTAAACACATTTTTTTAAACCTCTAATACGCTAGGAACCGCAGGCACTAGGTTGTGCAGTGCAGTCATACTGAAGTCAAATTCAAACTGCACAGGTTGGACAACAGCTGTTACCATGTTGGACAGCCCAAAAAGTTCTTGCTTCTTTATTGCTTCCTTAATATTCAGACTGCTGCAAGACATTATGTCCTACTCCCATTGGAAAAGTTTTTCGTTGTGAAAGAGGTAGGGATAAACAAGGTCCTTCAAGTAAGGAAGAGGTATTGTTCTAGTCCCAAGAATCATGCGGCGTGAAGAGCTGGAGGGACAACTTTGGGACCAACGTTCTGATCTTCGCAAATGTGGCATTAGGTGAATTCTTCAATCCGCCTAAACTTTGCTTGACAGAGTTATCTAATATTTGTGTTGTGGGAAGTATTAGATGTCAGTAGATTAGGTGATCTTCCCCTAAGCTGGTATGAACAATACTGTTGTCCAAAGAACAAAAAAGAAGGGAAAAAAAATACTATAATACGGAACCTCTCATTCATTCATCATATCTTTATTTAACTGGCTTATTTCAACCCATCTTAAATTGAAACAAATGAATTCATTACTTATGAAAAAACATAAGTTTCACGATGGTTCATTATCTGGGAGATCGTAGAAGAACCTTCATCTCAGCCAAGGCTTATCACACGGTCCAAGATCTCTTCTCAGTAGATTATAATTATACGATGAGTTGCCTTTTTAAAAAAATAAAAAAATTGTAGTCTTAAATGTTCCATTTCCCACTGTTTTGTTTTACGACTTTTCGTGTCTTTGGGTTTCTGTCCAATTACTAGGCATCACTAACAGCAATATAACAAATAAAAGCAGAGGAACTAATTAAAATTTCTGATAAAGAAGAGGAGCTACTAATTGAAGAGCGAAGAACCTTATGGTCTATGGGAAAACAAAGATGGTATACAGAGGGATTGAATCAGATTGGAAATCCCCTTCGATCTCAATTCTCATTGAAGATCGGGTAAAGGAGTATCATGAACGTTCAAGACTCATTGTATTACATCACTCAAAAGATAGATAGAAATATTACTAAATACTACTCTATTTGTAATCATATGTATATGAGACAGACAAGTGAGAAGTCTAGATAAATGATTAAAGCTGAAGCTTTTATTGTCGTATGCTCATAATGCAGGTGAAGATTGACATATAAAGAACAAATCAGCAGGTAATGAGAAGAATAAAACCACAACATTTATAGAAGACAAATGATTAAAGATGAGTTTCATCACGGGAATACCTTCACAAATGTATTTACGGCAAGAATAGCAAGATCAGGTTGGCTTTTAGCATAATTGATAAGATACAAGTATACAAGTTTCTTCAACTCCAAATTCTCTGTTTGCATGCAATTAACAACATCTGTGAACAGTGAAGAAACATCTTTCCCAACTGTCATAGCAGCAATGACCTTTTTGACAGCATCTTTTCTCTTGTCCTGCATTCCATACAGATATATAAGCAGCTACAAAATTTCCAAAAAGAAGAAGGAATGGCAAGGCTGCAATGAAAAGCCTCATGACTTGAAACACAACTTAGCCACGATTGAATGATGTCATAATTCAGCTGAGTAAAATTTAAGACCGAAAAAGTTGAGTTCATTGTAATAGCAACAACTTTTCAACTACATATGTCTACAATGACCAGAAGCAACCAGTTTTAACAATGATAAGTACACATATGTAAAGAGAGAGAAGTAATATTTCAACAAATAAATAGACAATCTAGTTTCTACGAACATTTCATCAATGAAAAGGATCGTGCCAATAATGGAACTGCATTCAGATGTCCGCAAATTTTCTAACAAACGAACAGCTAAAATAGTATTCGGTAACAATTTCAGTTACATCCCCAGTTTCACAAGCATCCTACAGAATATATAGTAATTTCAATAGGATTCAAAATATAAATCTATTCTATTCAATCAAAACTATAGTGAAACTAAATATAAAATCACTGGTAACTTATTCAACCGAATCAAACCGCCTAAAATATTGATATCAACCACACAAATGAATATTCACCAAACTCCTTAACAAAGAAAATTTCAACCATAAGCAATCCCTCTTCCACCCAATAAAATTTCCGGTCCCCAATTTCATAAACATCACACTGACAATGCAGTAATTTAAACGGTCATCAAAACTAAATACAAACCCTGATTAAGCATAATTCACATATGAGATCACTCGAACAAATGAAGACTTGTGAGACTCTTTCGAGAAATTATGCAAACTGAATATCATTCCTGAATAAGCATAATTCTCCGATTCCACAAACTATTCTTTTCGATAATCATTTCAGTAATGTCCCCTATTCCATAAGCATCACAGAGAGAATGCAGTAAATTCAATAGCCCTTAAAATTAAACATAAAAAAAATGAGACTCTGAATATGCATAAATTCACATCTAAAAATTGTTGAGATCAACCAAGCAAATGGAGACTTGTGAGACTCCTTCAACAAATCAAATCGTGAAACTACATGCAAATCCTGATTAAGCATGACTCCCCGGTTTCAGTAGCTATACTATTTCATGAAGGTCCAATAACTTCCCCAATTTCATAAACATACCGCGGAAATGCTGTATATTTCAATATGACCTCAAAACTAAACATAAATTCACTTTCAGAAAATCAAATATAGATCAAACCAAACAAGCGAGGACTAGTGAGACTTCTAGCACAAATCAAATGCGAAAACTAGCCAGATCTGACCACGGCTATCTCAAATCACCATTCAAAATGACAAAGTAAATTCATAGATTTCATTAAATCAGATCAATGCAAAGCTAATAAATCCAGAAAAGTCGAGTTTCTTCACAGGCTCGATATGAATGGAATTAACTTCAAATAGGAGAGTTTTTGTTACCTTGTACTGAGAATTGAGTTCTTCTTTGAGCTCAGGGATTTCTCCCTTCTTCGTAGTAGAGAAGTACTTTGAATCGTGACCGCTCATTTCTTTGATCGGAATCGGACAGTCGGTGAAGCTGCCGGTGGAGAGAAAACAGCAGAGAGAGGAAAAAAACTAAAACGGAATGGTTGTCGTCAAAATTAAAAGCAGGGAAATGTGGTATTAAACCGGTGGCTGAATCAAACCGGTTCTAAACCGGAGGAACTTTCTATGCCCGAGTCAATTACAAAAGACTTTTTTTTTTTTATATAAATAAAATCCTCTTCCTTTTTTTTTTTTGTATAAATAAAATCTTTATTTACATTATATTTTATATTTATATTTACATAGAAGAAGTGAATTAGAGAAAAATATTTAATGCAATGTAATCTTATTGGTTTACTAAAGAGTTATCTATAGTCTTACTTTATTGCTCCATTTTTTGTAATAGAGTTACTCTCCTTTATTAAGGAAGACTTACTTTGTAAAAATGTTAGACAAGTTTATGTAATATTTTTTGTTAAAAATATATTTTAACTGTTTTTTTTTTATAAAAAAAATCATACCTAGGCTATTAGAAATGTAACAAACACACCTAATCTATCAGTTATTATTCATTAGTCTGAAAATCTAACATACTGAATAAGGTTCGAATGATTTAGATTCAAATATTGAAAACTAACATACTTAATGAATGAAGTTTTAATAATTAAAACCATGACTTCATTTTAAGGGCAAATAAGTGAGTCTGATAATAGCGTATTAACATTGAATATGTTGTATTAGTAATGCTTGTATTAGTTATATATGCATTAATTATGCTAAGATTATTTCTTACGCAGTATTGAAAATGAGAGCAAAAAAAAAAAGAGGAAGATATTACAAAAATTATAGAATAACGAAGATACAAAATACATGCATTCGCTCTATCCTGCATCTATGCATGCTTGTATCTATAAAATATGAAAATATATCTGAACGTTGACTGAAATTGCTATAACAATTCCAAACTCTGAGCAGGACCTATTACTCACCGCACTCTTTAATAGTGTATTTTAAAGGTATATATGTGCCCATGTGGACACATTACTATTTATAGTAATGCAATATTTATGATGTCCACGTGGACACATATATACTTTTAAAATACACTATTAAATAGTGCAGAAAGGTAAAATGTTCTTTCCAAAGTTCAGAATTGTTACAACAATTTCGATTAAAGTTCAAATATATTTTAGGGTTTTTTCCCAATCTATTTGTAAAGACCTTATAAATTTCTTACCTATCATAAATATGAATTATTATGCAAAATTGTATTGTTTGTCCATAAATATGAATTATGAAAGATTGTAATGGTAACGATCATTGATGAGACTAGTTCTTCATTAATTTATAAATATTATATCAAATTATTAATTAAATAAATGAGATAAAACTAAAAATTAACAAAAAAATATAATAAGATTTTTGGTAAAAAAAATATCATATCACATTTCTTTTATCTAGCTTTGTTTTATATTATATTATATCATAGATATTTCAATACTTTTTTCAAGATCTGAGTATTTCAGTACTAACTCTTTTATAAATCTATTTTGATTATGCTTTTGTTTTAAAATAATGTACTAAAAGATTGTTGCAGATTTAATTCATCAAATAAGATGAAGATATTCATATTAGAAAAATAACTTCAAACACGTCCAAAGTGGGACTACCAAATTTAACTTTACATACAAAATGCAAATTTATGATTAATTTAATCACTTATATCAAAGTCAATAGTGCGTCCGTCATGAATAAAAAGTTTCAAAATCTTCAAACTCGTGAACATGATATAATTTTATAGTAAGTACCTTTATAAATATTTATGAACTTTAATTTTTAAAAGTAAAAAGATTAGTGATAAATTTACGAGATAGTACCAAATAACTTTTTCAATTATTTTAAATATTTCTTTTATACATTTTTTTTTTACACCCTCCTAGGAGCTCCCACCCCTTTTGCTCCCTTAGTGACTCGAACTCGAATATTTCTTTTATACACTATGATTGCACTTTTTTTTTTTGACATATTCATCTAAAAATATGTTTTTATTTGCACAAATAAATAGGTAGTTTCCAAACAGGCCTTATTGTTTATTGGGCTTAAGCTTATTCTCACTTTTTTTTTTTCTTTTTAATTTCCAGTATTTTCTTTCCGAAGTCATTATATTCTCCCCGTCAAGCAGCAAACCCTCCATTTTGCTTCCACTCCGCCGGACTTGCCTTCACCGCCGTACGCCGCGGTTGCGATTCTACGCCGGTGACTTCTCAACTACCGGTGATTGTTTTTATTAAACTTGCAAGTATCTAGCTTTGTCTTAAAAACTTACAGGCTCTAACCATTATGAGTTTCCATTATGAATAATTTTGTTAAAAAAAACTTGTGGACTCTGTTCATAGAGCTGATTTCACTGACTTATAAGCTAAATTAGTGTACGGATTAATGATAATGGTTTAAACGGTTTGGGAGAAAATTTTGCTTTTCGCTGAGCTTCAAGACAGTTTTTTTTTGCTTTTTGAGTATCTTCATAAATGAGGTGTTAAAAATTGTTCTATGGTGTTCTATGTCATGTATTTATTATCCGAGCTTCAATTCGTGGTTTTTATTTAACTATTTTCAGCTTTCAGTGTTTGCAATCACCTTGTTCGGGTTAGTTTTGTAGCTTGAACTTCTAATCATACCTTGTTCTGGTTAGTTTTGTGGCTTGACTTTCTAATCTTACCTTGTTCTGGTTAGTTTTGTAGCTTGAACTTCTATTATAATGGGTGCATATTCAACAGAAATGATTCTAAGAATAATATTTATTGTTTAAGTGTTGTTAGAGTTTATACTTTGCTTTAGGGTGATTAGAGTACCCTTAACCATACCCCAAAATGTATAAATAACGACATGTTTATATTCAAAACAGTTGGCACCCCAAACCTCAAAATCCTGTATCCGAATACGATGGAACGTTACCAGTGGAATTTGAGAAGTTCCCGCACTAGTTTGAGTACAATATCACTAGTCTGAGCTTTATCTAAAGTTATCATTAGCTTGAGATTAAAAAAAGAAGAAACTCGAAAGTATTATCCATAGCCGTTGGCAGAATCCTTTGGAATTTGATGTTGGCCTCTGTGATGCTCCTACATTTATTTATTATCACCATCTTTTTGTTGTCTTTTACTTTTCCTAGTTTCCTTTATGCCTTTTACCCTTGATACGGTCTTAATTATTTTTACATTGAGCCTGATAGAAGACGTTACTTCACTGATTTAGCAGTTATCTTGAATGGAGATTGATTCAAAGGTACCAGAGGAGGCTGAGAGTTCGATGCAAGTTGACAGTAAGGTAAACATTCTTAATTTGGATTACTTTTACAATTCTTCAGATTATGGAAGCTAAGCCTTAACTAATATTCTCCTTCTTTTCCGTCTCGATTGTCTGGTTATAGGTTCAGGAGAAGGATGATATCTCTAACTCGATGCAAAATCTTAATATCGAGGGATCATCCTTCACTTTCAAGAAAAAGCCTATCATTATCATAGTGGTTGGGATGGCTGGTAAAGTCCTATTTGTTTTTGTTGAGTATTCATATGTATACTATTTTTAAGATACTAGCTTTGTCCCAAGTTGTTTGTTGTGATTTAAGTTTTACTTGAAGACTTGATATAACACTTGTTTTGATTGATGTCTAGGTAGTGGAAAAACTACGTTTCTCCATCGACTTGTTTGCCACACAATGGCGTCCAATCTCCGGGGTTATGTTTTGAACCTTGATCCTGCTGTC
>JAJOOR010001938.1:0-47231 GCA_036250505.1 Solanum acaule | reverse complement strand
AGGGGGGTCGAGGGTAAGGGTGAAAAATGAAATAATATTTTTTAAAAACAAACTTAAATTGTTTTCTTTTTGAAGGGGGTGGGGGGCTGATAGGGGGCTGGGGGGGCGAGGGTAGGAGGTGGGGGATGTAAAAAAATAAAAAATTGAAATTAGAAATATCTTTTAAAAACAACTTTTAATATTTTTTTGGGAGGGATGGTGGTAGGGGGTGGGGCTAGGGGTGAGGGTGGGGTAAAAATATTGAATTTAAAAATAAACTTTAAGTTTTTTTTTTTTGGGGGGCTAGTTTGAGGGTAGGGACCAAATAAATTGATTTTTTCAACAATTTTTTTTTTAATTGGAAGTTGGAAGAGAGTTTTGAAAAATGTTTTCCTTAAGTTTTGAAGGAAAGTCATTTTCCTTAAATTTGAGGAAAATGAGTTGATTTGGAAAACATTTTCCAAAACATTTAACCCAATCAAACATGAGAAAATTGGAAAACATTTTCCGGAAAATGTTTTCCTTCATACCAAACACACCCTTAATCCAGTGTGCGTTAACTGTTGCTCAGCCCATGTTGATTGCAAACTTTTTCGACAGGATAATTCTGTCAAGTGCATTGGAGTAGCATAAATTCATAATAAAATGTGACACTCAATAAAATCCAATAAATGTCTCAGTTTATATTGACTCACATGATTTTTAATGTCAATGGAATTATCCTTCATATATATATTATAACATAGGCGAATTCAAGATTTGAAATCTCGGGTGCACCAATATTAAGCTAAGAAAGAGTTAGGTTCTACCTGAGATAGAACACTGGTTGCGTGGGCATGCAGATGTTTCACGGTACAATGCAAAGTGTCATTTCATGATTTTTTTCTGAAGATAACTGGCACACCCCACATAAACATGTGGGTCCACCTCGGTTTCTACGGGTTCAATAGTTTATGTTTGATCAATTTTTCACACAACCATGCATAGTGAAATTTGTTTGGTATCTAATTTAAATAATTAATCTTATGACAAGTTGCACTATGTGTGACACTTGAAAGATCGATATATGGGGGATCGAGGAGCGTGATTTTTCCTGCAGTACTCTAGAGTATTGTATCGAAAATATAAAAAAGAAAGAGATATTAAGAATTGAATTCACGTGTCTACTATCTTTCACCGCGTTGTTCTGGAGTAAGTCCTCCTTTTCCACAAACTGGACAACTCTTCAACCCAAATCCTTGGCAATCAAAACACCTACAAAGTTTATGTATGTTTATTAAGTTTTTAAGTTTAACAAAATTTGGTAGAGATTTTATTTTTTGAAAGGAAAAACTTACTTCCATCTTTCAAATATGTTCCCATTCTTCTTATTCTTTCCTGTTCCCTGGACCAAGATAGAAGCAAACAAAGATAATTAATGAATGATTTAGGCCTTCTTTTAGCTCTATCAATTAAGACTTGAATAGCTTTTTTTCTTTTTTCATCATTTTACCAGTGTAATGCAGAGGATTTATCACAATTAAACGAAATAGAAATTAACCACGGATAAATTCGTAGTTAAATAACAAAAAAATATTGCTAATTTTATTTAGTGACATATCGTAAAAATATTGTTAGTTACAAGCAATTTAACGATAGATTAATTACAAATCTCATAATTAATTTCAATTTTTTGAAAAACACTCAAAATTACTTTTTGAGTGTAATTATAAACTTTTAAGAGATAGATTGTAATTTTGCCTTAAAAGTATGTGATTTCTGTAATTTGCCCTTTTAATAATAATAATAACAAATAAAAAAACTCTCATCAAACACCTCAAATTTCTAAAATAAGTATTTTTAAAAAAATCAAAACAATATTTTTAACTTGCCAGATCTAACTTAATTATCCAAATATGTTAGTGTTAAGGGATCCCTAGTGTTAATTAGATAGAAATACGTACCTTGCATCCGGGACACTCTATTGCACCTTTACCTCCGCATCCTTCGCACCTATTCCCAATCTAAAATATCCATAATTAATACACATCTAAACATTTAATAACTCCAACAATAATATTTTGCAACTAATTATACAACTCCTCTACAAACAAAATAAAACTACTAGTTTACTCATCCATATACACTCAAGGTAGACTTTTATAATATATTATATTATTGTCACCACATATGTCTTAGGCAGAGGCGAATCTAGAATTTCAAGAAGACGGGTGCATCATTGTCAGGGGCGGCTCTGTCCCTTTAAGAAAAAAGACAACTAATTTAGGCTTTCAAATTTGAGGGGCCTTATTTATTTTAGCAATAATAAATATAGGTTTTTCATAAGAAAAATATTAAATACATTTGCAAAATAAATAAATTTGATTATAAGAAAAAGTTTTAAAAAGGGTGAATGCAGAAATTTTTTTTATGAATAAAATAAAATGCAAGGTCGTGAAAGTGGAAAATTGACACTCAAACCAGTGAACCATCTAGTTGTTTGTGTTCATGGGTTCCTTCAGTTGCTATTTGATATATTTTAAAAATTATACAAGTAATATATCGAGTTTTGTCGGATGACCACGGGTTCAGGTGACCCATTTTTTAAGCTTAAATTCGCCCCTGGTCTTAGGCACCATACATAAAGACAAACCCTTTAACTTGACCTCAGATGACATTACTTTAGATGTGCACAAGTAGATACACATATTCTACATGACATAATATACATTGGACGACACATAGGATGCAAATAAGACGCATATATTTATTTGTTTAACTAATTTATACACCCAAAATTTGAAGGCATAAATGCAAGCGGAAGCCAAATTA
The DNA here is from genome assembly GCA_036250505.1 of Solanum acaule. Taxonomy (NCBI): domain Eukaryota; kingdom Viridiplantae; phylum Streptophyta; class Magnoliopsida; order Solanales; family Solanaceae; genus Solanum; species Solanum acaule. The sequence continues at coordinate 44,441 of JAJOOR010001938.1, read as the reverse complement.
AAGCGGACATTTATCTATTATGCCAACATCTTACCTCTAATCTTCAAAATTGAGTATGCAATTATTATTATTATTATTAAAGTTAACTATGTAAGTGAACAAGTGATTAGAAGAAAATTAGTGACTCACTGATTTAAGTGAAAAGCCTCCAGACTTTGCAGCGGAAGTAATAAATCTCTGGCCTCTCAAATTTACTGTATTGAATTGTGAAATTGTTGGAGTAATTGAAGAATTGGCAAAGCAGCAACAAATGGAAACATTAGCCATTTTTTCCTGCTTCAAAAAGGACACACATTTTTTCATTTAATCTTTGTGCATCTTAAAGTGTTGTGTGGAAATGGATAACGTGGTTACACCATCCACATATTCTTTGACCCTATTCATTTGTATAAAAATAAAATTTAAAAAAAAAAAAAGAACCCGAGGGTAGGGCTGACAATGGACCGGGTATTGGACCACTGGATCATTTTTTTTTGGGAATAGGAATAGAACCAGATTCACGAAAACCGGTTCTGTTGTTGGAATCGAGTCCAACAGAATTTTTTGTTGATTCTGCCCTGGTCCAATATATAACGATGTGGAACTGGGTCGAATCAGTTTTGATTCCAGTTCAAACCGACTTTTTAAAATGTTTTTCTATATATTAAATTTTTTAAAAATGTTTATTAACTTAATAACTTTATTAAAGATATATATATTTATACTCTTTTGAAATTTTTGTAATTTTTTTTTAAATGTTTATTAACTTAATAACTTTATTAAAGCTATATAATTTATACTCTTTTGAAATTTTTGTAAGTTTTTCTTCATAGCTTTTAAAATAGTTTTTTTTACTTTTAAAAAAAAGGTGACCAAGCTTTTAAAATAGTTTGTACTTAATTCTATAAATTTTTAAATCAAATAGGTCAGTATTAACTTTATTATAGAACTTCAATTTTTTAAAAGTTATAGAATTAATTTTCAATTTTGAACTTAAAAAATTGTAAAAATTCTAAGTCCTTGATCCTTCTCACGGTCCGTGAAGTGGACCGTAGAGGGAAGGATCCTCAACCAGTACTCACTGGCCCGCAGACCACGACCCACTTGACGGGCAGTGTTCCCTTTGACGGTCCGTCATAGGGTCCGTGGAAGGCCCCGTCAGATTTTAAGTTGGGGTCATTTTGGTCTTTTCCCCTATGCGTAGGAAACCTAAACTACGTCGTTTTAACCAGTTCAAGCCTAGTAACTTAGTCAGAACTTACCCAGAACGATTATTCTCCCAAAAATCATCAAACTTAGAGCAAAAAGGAGAAGAAAGAAGCGATAACCTCTCAAGAACTAGCAAAAGAGTTTCTTCAGTTCTAGCCCTGAAATCGAAAGATTTCTCCGTGAAATTCGTCACCAGGTACGTGAGATTTCACTAGTGGATTCCTTTCATCCACTAGGTCCCTAGAATTCAGTCAGTTCCTTGATTCTACATAGCTTGTTTAGACCTAAGGTTTGTAAAACCTTGGAGAATTGTTGTGATTTAGCTGTTATAGTACTCTTAATCAAAATATCATGTTTTCTTGGAAAAGTTGCTTAACTCCTTATATGAAACTCAGAATCCTAGTTTGTATGAATTCTCTTAGTTCAAGAATTATACTTGCTAGGTAAGTTAAACAGATAATCATGCTCCAGATATCGAATGTCACATTATCAGTTTATAAATGTTGCATTCTCATATTGCATGTCAGTATTTTGAGCTATTCCGTATTTTAGTACATTTCAGTCATATACATATTCAGTTGGGAGTAGACTTAGCATAGAGTTGGACTAGGGTTCATCGCACCCTCATAGTCCCAGAACTACGTGCCCCCGTAGGTATAAGTCCCCTTTGTTGGGCATCATATTTAGTGATCACGCCAGTCATGCCTTTATATCCCTGGCAAGGTATATTGGGTCCTCTCGATGGGGCGTATATATCAGACTCCACGTTCAGCTCACGTGGTTTTATGTCGGTTAATAGTAGCTCCCACAGTCAGACTCTAGTGCATTTGACCAGGTTTTCAGTTAGACTTCAGTATTCAGTCTTAGCATGTTATGTTAATAATCAATACTTGGTCATTGCATTCAGTTCAGTTCATTTCAGTATATTTCAATATTATTATTATTCTATTTAGATTATGTCATTACTCAGTTAGGTTTTGTTCAGCTTATATGTTTGTTCAACTATTATCCATATCCTGCATGCTTAGTACATTCCAAGTACTAACACATACTCTGCGCTACATCCTTTCATGATGTAGGTTCAGGTCCTCAGCATCCAGATCACGCATACATCGGTTCCCGATCCATATTCAGCAGCTTCAGTGGTGAGTCCTCATACTTAGAGGATAATAAACATGTTTTCCATTTCAGTCTTTTATTTCAGTTTTGCTAGAGTTAGTTGGGGGCATGTCCCAACAACTCTAGTAAGTAGAGGCCTTTTCAGACATAGCATTAGATTCAGCTTTATTTTTGAGTGAATGTTCAGTATCATTAAACTCTTAGAAGTTATATATATACTCAGATCAGTATTGGGTATTCCCCATTTTTCAGTTATCTCATCTTTTAGCTTCCGCATAGTATCTCTTTACTCAGTTGTTTTTAGTATGCTTATGATATGCCAGTTTCAGAGTTAGCTTGGGTTCACTCGTGATCCTAGGTCTCGTGTTTACGTCAAGGGGGTAGCCTCAGGCGTAACATGAATGCATCAAGGAATTCAATGGCATATGTGATGGCCTTGTATCCATTCACAAACTTATGGATGAAGATAGAAAAGTAATCAATTTTGCTAAAAGTTTAGGTCTCAAATACAAGACCTTTAGGACTATCATGTTAGATAAGGCACCATATCCCACCCTTGATCAATTTATTAATACTCTCGAGGGTTTTGACATAAGGAAAGATGACGAAGAGGTGCCACAACAAAACCATAACATGGTTCTTTGCCCAAAGGGGCAGGGGAAGAGAAAACAACAACTTCAACTCCAGAGACAGAAGTTTCAAGCCTACTGGACAAGGAACAGGTTTTTAGAACAGCCAATATGAACCAGGTTCTCCGAACAATCAAAGTTCCTCAGTGAAAATAAGGAGAGGATCAATACTAAATCATGTCAAATATGTGGTACGAATAACCATATTGCTCTTAAATGTTTTTATAGGTGAGACTACTCGTATCAATCTGCACATAAACTATCACAAGAAACGATTTGACATCACATTCATACCGAAGCATTGACAAAAATAAGTTTTTGCTCGATTTTAAAGCAAGCTAGGAGTAACCATTCTTTCACTCTCTAGCTTGAGGGGAAGTATTGAAGATAAAGGAAACTGGAGACATGGAACAGGTTGAACAACCTGGTCCAATCAACATGTACAACGGATTTAGAGTCACTCTAGGTTTATGTCACTTATATCGACTAGGCTGCTATTTCTTGTACTAGCTAAATTCAACTAGGATTATATTATTTATAATTGCTTTATTATTATAATAGTAATAGGTATTGTAGTAGGACTCTAAGTGTAGTTAACTTAGGACTTTACAATTCTCTCCCTATATAAGGAGCATGTACTCAACAATTTTAATTATCAATACAATCCTTGATTTCTCTAGTCCTAGATGTGAGAATTCTACAAATGGTATATATGTGGTCGTTGATGAGTCCACAAATTGGACTCATTTGGGCTTAGGTTTTAATAGATTTAGTGTCCTCAAATGCATGTTTTTGTCTAAAAAACTGATAAAATACCTTAAGTTTCAGGTATTTAGACTTGGAGACAAAGGCATGGACACAATTGAGCAAAAAGGAACAAAAGAAGTTGAAAGAACAGAGAAATGAAGATCTGCGGATCGCCAAAGCCATTCGGAGTGTCGCCAAATGATCTCACCTCGCCTTTTGTTCCAGTGTGTTGAGCCCTAAAAGAAAGGATCAAATCGGCGGTGAAAAGGAGCAGTCGGCATGTCGCCGAGCAGTTCTGCGAAGCAGTACTATGTCTCCCAATGATCCAAAATATGACGATGTTGAAGACTAACGCAAGACGGCGATGAACCAAACCAAAGAGCGAATCGCTGAGTTGATCGGCGATTCCGACTAATGTCGCCGAGTGATCCGCTGCAGCACAAATCTTTAAAAACTATAAATACTCATTGAGAGTTGTAGATTAATATCATATTTTTAATATATAATTTTAAACATAGAATTTTGAGTGCTATGTTTGGAGAGGGTTTTGAAGAACTTGAAGATTCAAAGGGTTTCAAGTCCAAGAATTTGGACTTGGGTCCTGTAGATTCTTCACTCTTTGCTTGTTTTGAGACTTAAATCTTCATACCCATTTGAATGCAAACTCATTTTGGTATAAATTTCTATCTCTTTTACATGTGTAGCTAAAACCTCAATTCTTGGGGTGTGATTTTGTGAATATGGGTTAGATTAATTGTTGGGTCTTGCTTGTTGATGGTTTATTTGTTGTTTAGATGTGATTTCGTTTAGTAGTTGTGGTGGAACTTAATGAAATTGTAGTTGCAAATACGATTTCACCTTTGTGTTTTCGGCTTGCTCGAGAGAGAGGTCGTAAAACTAAGACTACTAAATTGATGACCGATGAGAGTGGGTCGAAATGAGATTCAGCTCAAGAGAGTGAACCCTAATCCTTCTCCCACACATATCAGCTCGAGAGTGAGTGGGCTAAGGCGGAGGTTGTTCTTCATGCGGCAAGTAGGTATCCGAGAGGAACCCATTTGATTCGGGATAAGTTGCTCAAGAGAGAATTTACCCCCACTATAGTTTAGCCTAGTCACAAATACTCAACGAATTTACTATCAAAAGCATGTACCCAATAGTCTAGTCTATCTCGTATTCCTATCACATCCCAAGAATCCCTTCTCCATATTCGTATCTCTCCTTATTTTTGTTGTTTTCGCTTACTTGTCACAAAGCCCCATTGATAATTGACGCTTGCATCACTCCTTAGATTTAACATGATTATATTCGAAAATATTTTTAGCTATGACTAATTATAACTAAATTTTATTTTTCTATTAATTCTCAAGCCCACTCCCTTGGGACTCGACCCCAACCCTTGGTTGGGTTACTTTACTATTGTACGATCGTAGACACTTGCATTGGAAGTTGTGCCTTGATTATGCAAATATCAAAATGGCGCTGCTGCTGGGGAGTGGTGTTATTTGAGAATTCTTAGTTTAGTAAAAATTTTGTTCTTCTTAGTTGTAGTTTACTCACTTAATCTTTAGTTTTGTTTTGTTTGCTTGTGTGAATATTTCACAAAGCATGAGTGTTAACGATAGCCAGGTGGGCCACTAAGACGATATCAAAAATCTCAATGATGTCCAAGAGCCCAACATCAATGGTCCCCATCTCATGGGAGGTATTGGAGCTATTCGGTTACCTCCAGCTGAGGGAAATGCAGTGTTCCATATAACGAGCACGATGTTGCAACTCTTGCAACTAAAGGGACTTTTCAGCGGGTTGGCTCACGAGGATCCTCACGAGCATCTTTGGAACTTCGTGGATGTGTGAGGACCATTCTCATTCAAAAATATATCTCAGGAGTCAGTTCGGTTAAGATTATTCCCTTTCTCTCTGATGGGAGAAGCTTGCAAATGGCTGGCCGAGTTGCCGCGTGAATCTATCACTTCCTGGGAGGAATTGGTAACCGCATTTCAAGTGGGATTTTTCCCTCCCTCAAAGATGATGACCCTTTGGGATGGTATTCAGAGCTTTAAGCGTCTGGAAGGAGAGCCTCTGCATGAAACTTGGTTACGGTTCAAAAGGTTGGTGCTTCAATGCCCAACCCATGGTTTACCCGATAATGTGTTGCTTCAATACTTTTACCGGAGTTTAGACTCTATAAACAAAGGGGTCGCTGACTAACTTTCACCTGGAGGCTTAATGCAGCAGCTATATGTAGTAGCAGCTCAACTTTTAGATGGCATGACAACCATCAACAGAGCGTGGTACATTCGTGAGGACTAAGTGTCTCATCTCACCTTCAAACTATCTAAGGAGCAGATTGAAAAAAATCATAAGAGAGACCAAAACATAGCCATGATCATGACACAACTTGACATTTTATCCAAAAATGTCATAGGGGATGGTGCTTGTGGTGTCAATGTCGTGGGGGTCAGGTGTGCAAATCCTGAGAAGATGAAGTTTGAAGCCTTGTATAACGAGGAGGTAAATTTTTTAGCCAACCAAGGCGGTGGTTATCATTCAAACTACCCAAGGCAGGGTGGTAACCAAGGTTGGGCTAGAGACGAAGGCTGGAAGGATCGAGATCGTGAATGGAAGGACCATAATCCGAATTGGAAGGATGGGAGAAGGATAGCTATGTGCCTCCCCATGAGCGCCAAAAGCCTAAGGACTCGAAAGGTGGTAGGTCTGAGGATATGCGCTCACGTATCCTCAACAAAGTTGAAGGGTCAGACAAAATGTTAAAAGGCATGAAAGAAGATGTGTCCACTCTTAGCCAAACCGTCACCTCTCATTCAGTTTCGATCAAGCAGTTAGAGACCCAAATGGGTCATATCTTGTCTTACCTAAATTCGAGACAGCAAGGGGGTTTGCCTAGTGACATTATGGTCAACCCCAAAAATGAGGTTTGAAGGAGGACTTGCGTCGTGCCACGACATTAACTAAGACACTATTTGAGAGGCAACCCAAAACCCTTTATTGCTTTATATCGCTTTGATAAAATAATGGTGTGTTGATTGTGCATATGGAAGTGTGGAAAGTGATCGAAAAGTGCATATTGGTGAGCAACAGGTCCAATCAGTGAATCGTTGAACGGTTCGGCAACCCCGAACTAGACCGCCGATTAGACTCAAGACCAACTTAGATTGGAGTCTGTAAAACTCGGCGAGCACAGGAAATGCTTGGCGAATCGCCGACCATGTCAGTGATCCCGGTGGAGACTGCTGTTTGGACTCCCCAATTAGTTGGGGGATTCTGTAAAAATCGGCAAAGAATGTGATTGTTCGGCGTGACACCTAATGGTTCGACGCACACTACTAGTGTCGTCGAGTGGTCAAGAACTGGACGGTTTTTCAAGCCAAAGGTTTAAAAGTTTCAATTTCCTACGCTCTTTCTCATTTTCAAACTTTACAAACTCACACCTAGTTTTACTTTCCATATTGTTGCATCTCTATTGTATTTTGGTTGATTTGTGCTCGAAATTGGATTACCTTGCCGCCTAGCATTACAATCATTTCGTAGTCAGCACAAAAGGTCAGTTTTCTATGCCCCAAATTTATTTCATTAAAATTTATGCTCATTTGCAATAACTAGATCTTGTTGAAAGTATTCTGACCTTGCCGGATAGGACTAGATTGTTTACACGCATGCTTTAATTTGACAATCTTGTTCGAGTAGTTATGACTATTGAATTCCTGTGATTGTATGCCTTAATTTGGATTAAAAATTGTGGGTTATGCATAAGTGTCGCTGGGTTTGAGCTTAATTTGGCTATTGCATATTTTGATTTTGCTTTCAGGGGTCGCAGGGTTGAATTCGAGAAGATGGGTTGAAAATAGGTATGTTGAGCCGTTTGGCGAGCTGGGTTGAGCTCGTTGAACCACTCGGCGGTTCGCCTAAAGTCCTCAGCTCGCCTTTAATTTAGTAATAAATGTGCTGTTAATTCTGTAACTTTCGGCGAGAAGTTGAAGGTCGCCAAAGACTTTCGGCAACTCGTCGAAAGTCTCGCTTCACCCTTATCAACTCCCCTGAATCTCTGTGTACTGTAGCTTTCAATGGACTAACTCTAGATCACCGAATGATATCGGCGACTCACCGAAAGAGTCAGCGAAGTTTATCAGTGCTTTTATCAAAGATTCCTCTAACTTCTCTTCGAGATTTTGCAGATATGACCAAACCTAAAGCTGCTGAAAGAATAACGCCAGCTCAAGAGAAGTCCAAAGGAATTACGATAAAGGAATATGCAGTTACGTCGAAAGGAAAAGCTTCGAAACTACCCACAACTAATGGGAAAGGTAAGGGCAAGAGGCTCACTCCTGCCAGGAAAACCATCACCCTAGACCCCCATACTCCTCCATGGGCCAGGGGATTTTGCAGAGTGGTGCATGTCTTTCTGGCAAACTCACAATCAACAAACCTTGGTGAAACTGGCATTGTTGTTCCCCCTGAGCTGACCTCGAGCATTGATGCCCCGACAGATAGAGAGACTGCATAGCCAGGATTCCCACTTTACCTCCCTCTCTGTCTTTCTTTATTTTACATTTCGGATTGTGTGTTATTTGCATTTGAGGACAAATTGCTTTCATTTGTAGTGGGGTGAGGCCCACCTTTATGTGCTATTGATGTTTGTGTTTTGTCGATATATTTTGGGTTGTTCTGTTTAAAATTGTGTAGATACTGTGTTTTTGTGGATGTTTAAGCTTGTGACTCCGTTTATTTTAAATTGCAAAATGATTTTGACCCGTCCGAAAATTTTTGCCACCTCTCGTGTTTTGAATGTGGCTGTAATTTTGCAAAATATGAGTCTCAGTTCCGATCAATACCGATGACTTGAATAGTTCTCTCAATCGAATGAACATGAATGCGTGGCTACAATGAGGCCAAATGAAGTCGCATAGACAATATGTGAACTCTTTGCATCTCGTTATGACTAGCCTATTATCGAATTGAGTCTCTTGTGATGATCATTGCACACTAGAGAAAGTGTGGAGTCTTGTTTGACTGATAGTGCCAATGCTAGTATGATGAGCTTACTTGTGAACTATGCATGATGGATCCTAGAATTTGCCCCGTCAGTCCGGTCAACTAAGTAAGGCTATTTCTTGATATGATATTAGGCAACGTTAAAGAGTGTGAGCCAATTTAACATATACCTCTTTTGTGGCCTACCTTGTGAGTGTGTGTGAACCTCTTTTGAACACCCCTTGAGCTTTCCCTTTCTTTGGAAGAAACTTGGTGAAAGAAATGACCTTTCTTTATCCATCACCCATAATCCTTATGAAGCTGTGGTTAGTTGAATAGCCAACTTAGGCCAAAAGCCTAAGTTGGGGGTGTGGTGAAAAGATAGGGGCAAGTCAAGAAGTGCAAGGAAAGTCTCCTCTTACCCATGGTTTAGAGAAAATGGAATCCCTCCATATAAAAAAATGGAGAAAGAGAAAGAAAAAGAAAAAGAATGAAAAATAAAGTTGTGGAATAAAGTACAAAAGAAATGGGGTTCCCAAACAATCCATGGAAAGGGAATAATAGGATGACTTATGAGCACTAATGAGAATGATGAAGGAAAAGGAAATGAAGTGTTGTGAGCACCACATTTCATGAGGATGAAAGTCACTGAGCCTAAATGACCATACCTTTGCACTCAGCCCCATTACAAGCCTTGAAAGACCATTTTGATCTTGAGTGAGCTGAAACAAATGTTGATTGAATATACGGGCAAACCTATGGGTGAATTGTGTTCTTCTTTGTGAGTGTGAGCGTTGCATCTGATTCTGAAGCTTTAAAATGTGAACCATTGTGTGAATATGAAATCATTTCTTGTGTGAGGGCATTTGAACACTATAGTTGAGCTTGAACTTGCATTTGAAGCAAGTATTGTGAACTTGAGATTCTTTAATAGTGGTGAGTCACAACTTGAATCTTTGAGTGCACAGTGGATCTTTGCATAAGTAAATTGAGTCTTGTTGTGTGCATTCATGATTGAATCTTGTGTAGCACTGTTTGAGACATCCTTTTTGAACTGCAAAACTTGAGTTTTTGCTTGAGGACAAGCAAAAGTTTAAGTTGGGGGTATTGATGAGTCCACAAATTGGACTCATTTGGGGCTAGGTTTTAATTGGTTTAGTGTCCTCAAATGCATGTTTTTGTCTAAAAAACTGATAAAATACCTTAAGTTTCAGGTATTTAGACTTGGAGACAAAGGCATGGACATAATTGAGCAAAAAGGAACAAAGGAAGCTGAAAGAATGGAGAAATGAACATATGCGGATCGCCGAAGCCATTCGTCGTTTCGCCAAATGATCTCACCTAGCCTTTTGTTCTATTGTGTTGAGCCCTGAAAGAAAATATCAAATCGGCGGTGAAAAGGAGCAGTCGGCGTGTCGCCGAGCAGTTCTGCGAAGCAGTACTATGTCTCCCAATGATCCAAAATATGACGATGTTGAAGACTAACGCAAGACGACGATGAACCAAACCAAAGAGCGAATCGCCGAGTTGATCGGCGATTCCGACTAATGTCGTCGAGTGATCCACTACAGCACAAATCTTTAAAAACTATAAATAATCGTTGAGAGTTGTAGCTTAATATCAGATTTTTAATATAGAATTTTTAACATAGAATTTTGAGTGTTAAGTTTGGAGAGGGTTTTGAAGAACTTGAAGATTCAAAGGGTTTCAACTCCAAGAATTTGGACTTGGGTCTTGTAGATTCTTCACTCTTTGCTTGTTTTGAGACTTAAATCTTCATACCCATTTGAATGCAAACTCATTTTGGTATAAATTTCTATCTCTTTTACATGTGTAGCTAAATCCCCAATTCTTGGGGTGTGATTTTGTGAATATGGGTTAGATTAATTGTTGGGTCTTGCTTGCTGATGGTTTATTTGTTGTTTAGATGTGATTTCCTTTAGTAGTTGTGGTGGAACTTAATGAAATTGTAGTTGCAAATACGATTTCACCTTTGTGTTTTCGGCTTGCTCAAGAGAGAGGTCGTAAAACTAAGACTACTAAATTGATAGCCAGTGGGAGTGGATCGACATGAGGTTCAGCTCAAGAGAGTGAACCCTAGTCCTTCTACCACACACTCATCTCGATAGAGTGAGTGGGCTAAGGAGAGGTTGTTCTTCATGCGGCAAGTGGGTGTAAGAGAGGAACCCATTTGATTCGGGGTAACTTGCTCGAGAGAGAGAATTTACCCCCACTATAGTCTAGCCTAGTCTCAAATACTCAACGGATTTACTATCAAAAGTATGTACCCAATAGTTTAGTCCATCCCGTATTCATATCACATCCCAAGAATCCCTTCTCTATATTCGTATCTCTCCTTATTTTTGGTGTTTTCGCTTCTTGTCACAAACCCCCATTGATAATTGACGTTTGCGTCACCCCTTAGATTTAACATGTTTATATTCGATAATGTTTTTAGCTATGACTAATTAGAACTAAATTTTATTTTTCTATTAATTCTCAATCCCACTCCCTTGGGACTCGACCCCAACCCTTGGTTGGGTTACTTTACTATTGTACGATCGTAGACACTTGCATTGGAAGTTGTGTCTTGATTACGCAAACATCAGTCGTCACAATATTTTTTAACAAACCATGTGTCCTTGTGTTTGAGGCAACATTTTTCAGCATTAAAATTTGCCATAAGGGACCGATGAAGCATCAACCAAGCAAATTTTATGTTGGAGGCACTGTAAAAACGAATTCACAATTTATATAAAATTAGATAAACTTGATCTTAAATGGTTATCAAAGTAGAACTCAACTATCTGAACCACACTTTTAAGTAATATTCTTAAAAATGGGAGAGGGAAGTTCCCATTTGATGGCTGAGGAAAACTACGCACAAACTCTTTGAAACAAAACTTTAATTTGATGGCAAGACAATGAGAATGAAGGATAAAGGGAAAGCTTTTGTGTGTTTAATTTTTAGTGGACCCCGATGTTAAATTTAACGGTTGAATCTGTTAGTTTTAGGAGAAATAACCAACCTGATTACTTTTTATGATACATTAAGGGGCCGTTTGGTGTGATGGGTAAGAAAAAGTTATCATGAGATAAAATTTTAGTGTCTCTTAATCCCTTGTTTAGTGATATGGTATGGAATTACTGATCTCAAGATTAATAAATTGTACTAGAATAAGTTATTTCTCTCCGGGGGTGGAATAATAATGACAGGATAACTTATCATGGGATAAAGTATGTAGAATAACTAAAATACCCCTTAAACTCTCTCTTATACGCCACTTTTATATTCAAGGATATTAACATAATTTTTAACAACTATAATAACATTCACAAACTTAATTTACCGTTATTTTTATGATAATATATTTTTCTAATAAAAATACATTTTATAAATACAATTTTTATTTATTAATATATTATAAGTTGAATTTATTTGCCTAATTCTTATGTTTGTTGATATTTTGGTTTCTCTTAAAATATTCACTCCACTACTAAATTACATATTTTCAATTAAGTGGTTTCTTACTCACTTAAAAATTATAAACTATATATCAATTAAAATGTAGATAACTTTAATAATAAAATTTATTTTACTTTGAAAAACTTAAAATATAAGTTTTATTTTTAAACTTAAAAAGATGGAAGTTTTATTTTTAAGCTAAATAAGATGAAAGCTTTAGTTTTAAGCTAAACAGGATGAAAATTTTATTTTTAAGCTGAATAAGATGAAAATTTAATTTTAAAGTTGAATACGATGAAAGTTTAATTTTTAAAACACACGACACAATCATGGAAATGCACACATAAAAATATTTAAGCTAAATAACATGAAAATTTTATTTTTAAGAAGGAATAACTAAAACTTGCAAAAAATCTAAAATAAATAAATAAGGTGGATGGTATTTTGTAAACAAATAATTCTTTGAAATTATGTAATGATTATAAGTTTGAATATAACAAACCAAACAAGCAATAAACATTATTCTCAAATTAACATCACAACATAACTGTAACACCTCGGATTAAAAAATGGTAGAATAGCAGCTTTGTTCAGGATCTAGTGTCAGTTTTGACGGAGCCACCTATGGCACATAGACTGACACACGGACCATAGGTCAGTGCCGTGGTTGGCCAGCACAAGATCCCAAAATGTCAAGTTTCAATACATTTTTTATGGTTCACGAGGATGGTATGTCGTTCAGTGTACGAGTCGTAGGTAGGGTTCATAGGTGAGTCTCAGACTTAGAAGAATTTTGAGGTAAAAAGTTGAGACCCACACATGTGGTCCACGGCCCGTCAATGGACCAACAAGACGTATGTGGGACCCATGGTGGGGGCCAGAGATATAGTCTCTGACCCCAAACGACGCCCAACCAAAATGATCTGTGGCCTGACCAACGGACCGTCAGTCTGGCCGTCGATGGGTGTCGATAGTTATTTTCTAACGGGCTTTTGGATATTTTCTTAATTATTCTTGTAACACCTCGCTAAGTGAAAGAGCTAGAATTAGAAAGAGACATTTTTGGAAAGAATGAAAAATCTGGAAATTTGTTTAAGTTATGTTAAGTTTGAGTTTTGGGTTAACTTTAAACAACCAAAACTCCTATATCAGGATGAGTTAGGTGTGCTACAAGATACCTTAGGAAATATCTTTGGATTATATTTCCAACACCACTCAATTTTCTCAATTTCGAGTTTGTAGGAAGGAGATATGCCCATTTGAAGTCGGGGTGTTTAGATAAGGAAAGTCTAAACCAGATTTTGGAAGAGTATTATGGTATTTTCCTTACCCAATTAATTTATTTTGTTTTTAGTCAATTAATAGGTTCAAAACTGAATTGATTCAGTTTGCACAATTGGAAATTAACACTAGGGCTTTAGAGAGAAGAGAAGAGGAAAGTAAAAATTTGTTGTCTTCGTAAGGAATTGATTGCGGATTTCGTCAAGGATTTGATCCTACGAGGTATGTGAGACTTTCATAACATTGGGTTCATTCACCCACGTGAAAAACATGTTTATTTCAGCGTGAATTCGTCCTAAAAAGATCGGAAGTTTGAATGTTCTTGATGGGTGTTCTTAAATTGCTTTCGTTCTTGAATTTGGTTGAGATTGAGGAGTTTTTGAGAGTTTAATATCGATTATTAGAGTTACTTTGAGTTAGATTCTTGTGTATATGTTTTGGGTACCTGAATCTAAAGAGATATTGAAAAAAAGAATTGAAATTAATCGAATTAAGGTCAGAAAATGAGAGGAAAAGTTCGTCAGTTTTGCCTAGGGCAATGCTGGCGCGACGCACCCCCATTGCTCCAAGAAGGTTGGGGCGACGCGCTAGGAAGGCTGGGGTGACGCGCCAGCAGTGCACAGAAATGAGCCCCAGTAACTTAGGGGCTGCGGTGCGCCAGGGCCGTCCCCCCCAACCCGTTTTTCATCGTTTATCCCGTTTAAGTCCTTCTAAAGTGCACTAACACTTCCTATGGATTCTCACTACTCCAAATGACTTCTAAACACCTAGAAATCATCCAGAAATATGAACCATAACCTTGAATCCATAAATTCAAATATAAGGAAAGTTAAGGGCCAAGTCTAGAGAGTTCTTAGAGACTTTTCAAGAAGTCTTTTGCAAATGTTCTAATCTTGTTTTAAGACTTGAGTTTTGAGTTAAGTAAGAGTAACAAATGAAGTTCATTTCTTCAAAAAGAGTATATGGGAACTGAGTATTCCCAAAGAGTAAATGTTTTCACATTTAAACAAGAGAGGAAACACTGATTTCCAAGAGAGTCTTTGAGCTAATTTTTGAGTAATTATCTTAAACCATAGAAAGAGTTTTTTATTTTTAAACATATGAGCTGAGTATTTTGGGAGTAGTATTGAGCACCGATGTGGGGACGAGTTCATAACAACTCAATGTCTCCATAAACCATGTAGTCATCGTGGGTATAAAGGGTCATACTTTTTAGATGATTCCTTAGTACTTTTTAGCATAGACTAGTGGATCCACTTAGTTGAGGCGTGCTATATCTCGGCAAGTTATAGGATAGTTCTGGCAGCGTGGGCGAGACGATGTATCATCACATAGCTCATAGTGATGGTTGTCGGTTAGAGAAACTCCCACAAAGTTATATTACTTTATTATATAAATGTATATTGAGTTGTTTCTCACTGTTTTAAATGCTTCATATAAACTGCATCTTTAATGTTGTTTAATTCTGCATTGAGTTGAGTATCCATGAGTTGAGTAAAGCTGAAATAAGTGTTTCTTTCATAATTCAGTTCAAGCTTATGTCATGTTTAGTTTTCCCCTCACATGCTCGTAAATTCAATGTACTGATGACATTTAGCCTGCATCATTTTATGATACAGATACAGGTAACCAGGATCAGCATCCAGTCCCTCGTTGATCTAGTCAAGCACTCAGAGTCAGTTGGTAAGCCTCCTTGCTTTCCGGAGGATCCCTTTGGTTATGTTTTGTTTTATTGCTTTGAGATTTTTCAGTTGTTAGGATGGTCGGGGGTCTTGTCCTGACATCCCTCTTAGTATCTAAAGGCTTCATACACAGTTAGATATGAGTTCTTTAGACTTGTTATTTCAGTTGTTTGATTTAAATACTTGAGTTGCCATTTTGGCTAAGTTGAATGTTATTTTCTAAACATTCTTAATTTATCTATTCAGACAGTTTATTAAGATTGTGTTTAAGTACATTTTCTATTTAGTTAGTCTTCCACTGCGAGTCTAGCCAGGCAAAGTGTTTGCTTGGGGTCAGTAATGGTTCTCGAGTGCTAGTCCCGCCCAGGGTGTAGGCTTAGGGTGTGATAAACTTGGTATCAGAGGCCAGAGTTCAAGAGTCATAGGGAGTCTATGAATTCGTGTCTGTAGAGTCCTAGTTATCAGTGTGAAGCACACCACATCTATAATTAGGAGGCTGCAACATTTATGAACTATCTCATTTTTTTCATATTCATGTCGTGTGATAGAGTTAATCTGTATAAAGTTTCCTTCTAACTTGTGCTTGTGCTTGTGTTTTAGTTGATCATGCCTCCATGAAAAACTATTAGAGGTTGTCCTGCTAGGCGTAATATCAAGGAACAAGGGGTACCTAATGCACCTGAAGTGCACCCCTAATGGGAATCACAAGGGAAGTGATCATAATGTTAAGTCAAGTTGTGACCAACCAAGTTGGGCAGAGGGAGAACCGACAGGAAGGGAATGATACTTCAAGGATCTGTGAGTTCTTGAGGATGAATCCCCCAAGCTTCACTGGTTCAAACACTACTGAGGATCCAGAAAGTTTTGTTAAGGAACTGCAAAATGTGTTTGAGGTTATGCATGTTGCTGATGCTGAGCGAGTGGAACTAGCTGTATATCAACTGAAGAGTATTGCTAGGACTTAGTTTGACCAGTGGAAGAAGGGTAGAGTTGAGGGTGCACCAATTTTGAGTTGGGCTATGTTTGAGGAGGCTTTCTTGGGAAGGTTCTTTCCCCGTGATCTGAGAGAAGCCAAGGTACGAGAATTCCTTACTCTTTAGCAGGATTCACTAAGTGTTCATGAGTACAGTTTGAATTTCACCCAACTTTCCTGATATGCTCCGGAGATGGTTGCTGATATGAGGAGCATGATGAGTCTGTTTGTTGCTGGGTTGTCTCGCCTATCAAGCAAAGAGGGCAAGGCAGCTATGCTAATAGGGGCCATCGATATAGCTAGGTTGATGGTTTATGTGCAGCAGGTTGAGGAAGAGAAGCTGAGGGATAGGGAAGAATTCAGAAACAAGAAGGCAAAGACATCGGGGAATGAGTCTGGGCAGCAAAAGAATAATGTGAACCGGTCTTCTTTCCAACAAAAACATAAGGGACCTGCTCCATCACTTGCTAATGCACCTACACCAAGGAACAAATATGAGTATAATAGTCAGAATTTCAGAGCTAGACATGTTCAGTCTCAGGGTGGTGTGGCATAATGAGGTAATTGGGCTGTTACATGTGCTAAGTGTGGTAGAAACCACCCAAGTGATTGTCGCGGCGGCTCTACAGGATGTTTCAAGTGTGGTCAAGAGGGTCACTTCATGAAAGAGTGTTCGAAGAACATGCAGTGAAATGGAAATAGGGGCAATAGCCCCAATCTTCTTCAGTTGCTCCACCAAACAGGGCGGCATCTAGAGGAGTTACTTCAGGTACTAGCGGAGGAGCTAACTGCCTATATGATATCACTAGTCGCCAAGAGCAAGAGAATTCTCCAGATGTTGTCACTGGTATGATCAAAGTCTTTATTTTTTATGTTTATGCTTTGCTAGATCCAGGAGCGAGTTTATCCTTTGTAACTCCTTACGTTGCAATAAATTTTGATGTTCTTCCTGAGAAACTTTGTGAGCCCTTAGTGTTTTTACACCTGTTGGTGAGTTTATTCTAGCTGAGAGAGTCTATCGTGATCGTGTTATTTCCATCAATCACAAGAGCACCATGGCTGATTTAGTTGAATTAGACATTGTAGATTTTGATGTCATTCTAGTTATGGACTGGCTTTATGTCTGTTATGCCTCCATTGATTATAGAACTCAAGTCGTTAGGTTCCAAATTCCTAATGAGCCAGTTATAGAGTGGAGTAGCAGTTCAGTAGTGCCTAAGGGTCAGTTCATTTCGTACCTTAAGGTGAGAAAGTTAGTTTCCAAGGGGTGTGTCTATCAATTAGTCTGAGTTAATGATTCTAGTGTTGAGACACCTCTTATTCAGTCAATTTCAGTTGTGAATGAGTTTCCAGAAGTCTTTCCAGACGATCTTCCTGGAATCCCTCTTGAGAGAGAAATAGACTTCAGTATAAATCTTCTTCCCGATACTCATCCTATATCTATTCTGCCATATAGAATGGCACCAGCAAAGTTAAACGAGTTAAAGAAGCGGTTGAAAGATCTTCTTGATAAGGGTTTTATTCGACCAAGTGTCTCACCTTGGAGCGCTCTGGTCTTATTAGTGAGGAATAAAGATGGTTCTCTTAGAGTGTGTATAGATTATCGTCAGTTGAACAAGGTTACTATCAAGAATAAGTATCCTCTTTTGAGAATTGATGATCTCTTCGATCAACTTCAGGGTGCCACTTAACTTTCTAAGATAGACCTCAGATCTGGCTACCATCAGTTAAGAGTAAGGGAATGTGATATTCCAAAGACAACTTTCAAGACCCGTTATGGTCATTATGAGTTCCTAGTTATGTCATTTGGTTTGACCAATGCTCCTGTAGCATTCATGGACCTTATGAATATAGTATTTAAGCCTTATTTAGATATGTTTGTTTTTGTATTCATTGATGATATACTAATCTATTTGAGGAATGAGAAAGATCATGCTAGCCATCTCAGATTAGTTCTCCAAACTCTAAAGGATAGAGAGTTGTATGCTAAGTTCTCTAAATGTGAGTTTTGGCTTGACTGTGTGGCATTTTTAAGCCACATTGTTTTCGGTGATGGAATAAGAGTTGATACCCAAGAAATAGAGGCTGTGCGATATTATGAGTTTCTTGGGGTTGGCTGGATATTCTAAAAGGTTTGTCGAGGGGTTCTCATCTATTTCATCTTTTTTGACCAAGTTGACTCAGAAAACAGTGAAGTTTCAATGGTCTGAAGCTTGTGAGAAAAGCTTTCAGAAATTGAAAAAAAGGTTGACTATTGCCCCAATATTGACCTTACCAGAAGGTACTCAAGGTTTTGTGGTGTATTGTGATGCATCCAGAGTTGGTATGGGTTGTGTGTTAATGCAAAATGGTAAAGTTATAGCTTATGCCTCCAGACAACTGAAAGTTCACTAGAAGAATTACCCAACCCATGATACAGAGTTGGCTGCCGTAGTATTTGCTTTGCAAATATGGCATCATTACTTTTATGGTGTTCATGTGTATGTGTTCACCGATCACAAGAGTCTACAATATGTATTTTGTCAGAAAGAGCTTAATCTCAGACAAATGAGGTGGTTAGAGTTACTCGAGGATTATGACATGAATATCCTCTATCACCCAGGTAAGGCTAATGTTGTTGTTGATGCCTTGAGCCCATGTTGAGGAAGAAAAGAGAAAGTTAGCAAAAGATGTGCACAGACTTGCACAATTAGGAGTTCGACTAATGGATTCCACAGAAGGATGAGCGGTGGTAATGAATGGGTTTGAATCATCATTAGTTTCCGAAGTTCAAGAGAAACAAGACCAAGATCCTATTTTTCTTGAATTGAAGACAAATGTTCATAAGCAAAAAGTAATGTATTTTGAACAAAGGGGAGATGGAGTATTGAGGTATCAAGGTAGGTTGTGTGTACCAAGATTGGATGACCTCCAAGAGAGGATCATGGAGGAAGCTCATAACTCTAGATATTCCATTCATCCGGGTTCCACAAAGATGAATCGTCACCTGAGAGAAGTGTATTGGTGGAATAGTATGAAGAAAGGTATTGTTGAGTTCGTTGCTAAATGCCCGAATTGTCAACAAGTTAAAGTAGAGCATCAAAGGCCTGGTGGTATGACTGAGAATATAGAAATTCCAGAGTGGAAGTAGGAGATTATCAATATGGATTTTATCACAGGTTTACCAAGGTCTCGTAGGTAGCAAGATTCTATTTGGGTGATTATTGATAGAATGACAAAATCATCCCACTTTATGTCGGTAAAGACTACCCATTCAGCAGAGGATTATGCTAATTTATACATTAAAGAGGTAGTAAGACTGCATGGAGTCCTTGTTTCGATTATATCAGATAGAGGGGCACAGTTTACTGCACAGTTCTAGAAATCTTTTCAGAAAGGCTTGGGTTCAAAGGTGAACTTAAGTACTGCTTTTCATCCTCAAACAAATGGTCAAGCAGAGTGCACTATTCAGACTTTAGAAGATATGTTTAGGGCTTGTGTTATTGATTTCAAAGGTAATTGGGATGATCATCTACCTCTCATTGAGTTTGCTTATAACAATAGTTACCATTCTAGCATTCAGATGGCTCCTTATGAAGCTCTCTATGGGAAAATATGCAGATCTCCAATTGTATGGTTTGAGGTTGGTGAAGCTGGGTTAATAGGACCAGACTTAGTTCATCAAGCTATGGAGAAAGTGAAAGTTATTCAAGAGAGGTTGAAAATAGCGCAGAGTCATCAGAAATCCTACACTGATGTTAGAAGAAGGGAGTTAGAGTTTGAATTAGATGATTGGGTATACTTGAAAGTTTCACCCATGAAGGGTGTTATGAGATTTGGTAAAAAAGGGAAGCTTAGCCCCCGATACATTGGTCCTTACAGAATATCCAAGAGGATTGACAATGTAGCTTATGAGTTAGAGCTACCACAAGAGTTAGCATCGGTCCATCCGTTATTTCATATTTCCATGTTGAAGAAGTGCATGGGAGATCCTTCACTGATTATACCAACTGAAGATATTGGTATCAAAGATAGCTTATCTTATGAGGAGATTCTTGTTCAGATTCTAGATCGTCAAGTTCGCAAGTTGAGAACGAAAGAGGTAGCATCAATCAAAGTTTTGTGGAGAAATCAATTTGTTGAAGAAGCTACTTGGGAAGCTGAGGAGGATATGAAGAAGAGATACCCACATCTCTTCGAATCCGTAGAAGTTCCAAATTAAGGTACTAATCTTTTTCTTGCCTTTTATTTTAAGTTGGCATGTTGTATTTACATTTTTGCTTGTTGGGTGTTTGAGCTAGATGTTAGATGTCACACCCTTAGTCTGCTTAGAGTGATATCATTCGAGGATGAATGTTCCCAAGGGGGAGATATTGTAACACCTCGCTAAGTGAAAGAGCTAGAATTAAAAAGAGCCATTTTTTGGAAAGAATGAAAAATCTGGAAATTTGTTTAAGTAATGTTAAGTTTGAGTTTTGGGTCAACTTCAAACGACCATAACTCCTATATCAGGATGAGTTAGGTGTGCTACAAGATACCGTAGGAAATATCTTTGGATTATATTTCCAACGCCACTAAGTTTGCGCAATTTTGAGTTCGTATGAAAGAATATGCCCATTTGAAGTCCGGTTGCTTAGATAAGGAAAGTCTAAACTGGATTTTGGAAGGGTATTATGGTCTTTTCCTTAACTAATTAATTTATTTCATTATTAGTGAATTAATTAGGGTCAAAACTGAATTGGTTCAGTTTGCACAATTAGAAATTTACGCTAGGGATTTAGAGAAAAGAACTCAAGAGAGAAAAGAAGAGGAAAGTCAAGATTCATCATCTTCCTAAGAAATTGATTGCGTATTTCGTCAAGAATTTGATCCTACAATATATGTGAGACTTTTCTAACGTTGGGTTCGTTCATCCACATGCCAAACATGTTTATTTCAGCGTGAATTCGTCCTAAAAAAATTGGAAGTTTGAATGTTCTTGATGGGCGTTCTTGTATTGGTTTCATTCTTGAATTTGGGTTGAGATTGAGGAGTTCTTGAGAGTTTAATGTCGATTATTAGAGTTACTTTGAGTTAGATTCTTGTGTATATGTTTTGGGTACCTGAATCTTAAGAGATATTGAAAAAAAAAAAGAATCAAAATTAATCGAATTAACGTCAGAAAACAAGAGAAAAAGTTCATCAGTTTTGCCTGGGAAAATGCTGGCGCGACGGGCCCCCACTGCACCAGAAAGGCTGGGGTGACGCACCAGCAGTGCTCCAGAAATGAGCCCTAGTAACTTAGGGGCTGGTGCGGTACGCCAGCAACGCGCCAGGGCCGTCCGCCCCAAATCGTTTTTCATCGTTTAGCCCGTTTAAGTCCATCTAAAGTGTACTAACACTTCCTATTGATTCTAACTACTCCAAATTACTTCTAAACACCTAGAAATCATCCAGAAACATGAATCATAACCTTGAATCTATAAATTCAAATTAAAGAAAAGTTAAGAGCCAAGTCTAGAGAGTTCTTAGAGTCTTTTCAAGAAGTCTTTTGCAAACGTTTTAATCTTGTTTTAAGACTTAAGTTTTGAGTTAAGTAAGAGTAACAAATGAAGTTCATTTCTTCAAAAAGAGTATATGGGAACTAAGTATTCCCAAAGAGTAAATATTTTAATTTTAAACAAGAGAGGAATGACTGATTTCCAAGAGAGCCTTTGAGCTAGTTTTTGAGTAATTATCTTAAACCATAGAAAGAGTTTTTTTTTTAAACATATGAGCTGAGTATTTTGGGAGTAGTATTGAGCACCGATGTGGGGACGAGTTCATAACAACTCAATGTCTCCATAAACCATGTAGTCATCGTGGGTATAAAGGGTCATACTTTTTAGATGATTCCTTAGTACTTTTTAGCATAGACTAGTGGATCCACTTAGTTGAGGCGTGCTATATCTCGGCAAGTTATAGGATAGTTCTGGCAGCGTGGGCGAGACGATGTATCATCACATAGCTCATAGTGATGGTTGTCGGTTAGAGAAACTCCCACAAAGTTTTATTACTTTATTATATAAATGTATATTGAGTTGTTTCTTACTGTTTTAAATGCTTCATATAAACTGCATCTTTAATGTTGTTTAATTCTGCATTGAGTTGAGTATCCATGAGTTGAGTAAAGCTGAAATAAGTGTTTCTTTCATAATTCAGTTCAAGCTTATGTCATGTTTAGTTTACCCCTCGCATGCATGTACATTCAATGTACTGATGCCATTTGTCCTACTTCATTTTATGATACAGATATAGGTAACCAGGATCAACATCCAGCGACTTGTTGATCCAGTCGAGCACTCAGAGTTAGTTGGTGAGCTTCCTTGCTTTCCGGAGGATACCTTTGGTTATGTTTTGTTTTATTGCTTTGGGCTTTTTTAGTTGTTAGGATAGTCGGGGGTCTTGTCCCGACATTCCTCTTATTATTTAGAGGCGTCATAGACAGTTAGATATGAGTTCTTTAGTCTTGATATTTCACCTGTTTGATTTAAAGACTTGAGTTGCCATTTTGGCTAAGTTGAATGTTATTTTCTAAACATTCTCAGTTTAACTATTCAGACAGTTTATTTAATATTGTGTTTAAGTACATTTTCTGTTGAGTAAGTCTTCTACTAAGAGTCTAGCCAAGCCAAGGGTTCGCTTGGGGCCAGCAATGGTTCTCGTGTGCCAGTCTCGCCCAGGGTGTAGACTTGGGGAGTGACAATTCTAGCCTAATACTATGTCATTTTACCCTTCATCTAAATTCCTATATAAGTGTTTTTAACCTCAAATTTTGCCAATTTAAATCATTCTCTCAAATTCCTAAAAGAAGAACAAGTCTTTCTCTCAAAATATTTCTCTCTCTTGAAAGCTTGAAGAAGGAGTCAACTTACGGTTCCAAGTCAAGCCTCCAATTCAACCATTGAAGGAAAGCTTTTGGCATTAAGATATGATAATCTTCATCAATGGAGCCCTTTCCTCCTTGGAGTTCCTAAATTCTCCAATTTATAAAGTTAGAAATCTCCAATTGAGTTAGAATTTTCTTCTATGCCATGGGTTCCTTTAAATATTAATTTATTTGATTGAATTATGATCTATTATGCATGAATTAAGAAGATTTCATACTTTAAGATGAACCCCCATGAACTCATGCCTAACCTATGTTTTCTATATTATGATTATTGAAAGTGGATTTTGAACTATGAAAAGAGAATTATGGAATTATGCATGTTCTTATAAAGTTGATGAATTATGATGCAAGTTGCTTTGAGAGTAATTCATATATGATGTTGTTGTTGTTAATTGTTGTGAAGGGATTCCTCACATAATTGCTCCATGCATGAATGTGAAAGGTTTTCTCACATAAAAAATTCTAAGGTTGAAAGGTCTTCTCACCTAAAATGAATCAAGTTAAAGAGCTATTCTAATGAAACCTAGCTTGGATTGGTTACTTAATTGTACTTTTCCATATATGACATATGACTTAGCTTGGATTGTTCATATGACGTGCCATTTGATAGATGATAAAGATAAGTTAAGAAAATGACTATTCCGTGTGATTTACTCTTAGCACCGAGAGGACAATTTGATGGAAGCTCTTCCGTTAGTAGAGATCGGGTTTCTAATAGCAATCCCTTTATCATGTACCTATGTGCCCTTATAGGATGATTGTCTTAGATAAATATTAGCTAGTGGATCCACATAATGTAGAAGTTCATGGTCTTACCTTGGCAAGTAGGACACCTCTTTTCGGTGTGGTGTAGACACCAGATTCTATGTTGATAGCTCATGTAGCCTTATATGTCGGTTAAAGGTAAATCTCCCACTATAATGAACTAAGATTACTTCAAGTAGTATCTCACATGTGACTTAAGATGATGTCTATTTGCATTACCCATGTTTTATGGCTTATGTCTTCTAGCTCTTTTACACTCATGTTTTAGCTTGGTCATGATAGTTTATGAAAATGTCCCTTTTAGCATGATTTCAAATGTTTCATGCATGGCTTTCATACTTAGTGCATCTTTGTACTGACGAATACGCTTACCTATATTTCTTATCCAAATGTAGGGTCCAACGCTCTAGGTTTGAACTTCTGTGGCTAGGAATATTTAGTAAAGACTTGAAGATTAGTGAGTCATCATGTTCCGAGGACGGAGCTTCTATTCATTTTGTCTTTATGTTTCAGTTTCAGACTTAATTTACGGGCTACGTCCCAAGTACCCCTCATGTACTAGATGGTTTTGAGACATTGTTAGATTTCCGCTTCGTTTTATAAAAATCTTTGTTTGGAATTGTCTTTTAAATCTCCTAAATTTCTATTATCTTGGATGAGAATGCTAAGTGTCTTGTATGGGGCCTTTCGGGGTCTCATACGCCATGTTACGCGTAGGGTCTATCTTGGGTTGTAACAAACTTGGTAATCAGAGCACAAGGTTTAGAAAGGTCCTAGGAAGTCTCATAAGCCACGTCTAATAGTCTTGTTCATGAGTGTGAAGTGTGCCACAGTTATGAATGAGAGGCTACAAGATGTTTAGGAAACTCCACTTATTTCATTACTCTAAAGTTGTGCGATAGAGTTCAACTCTATAATGTCTCTTTCCTAATCCTTATCTGATGCTCTACAGGACATGGCTACTCAAAGAGCATATGCTAGAAGGAATGAGGGAGGGACTGGGGAACTAGAAGCTCCTCCTCCTCAAGCTCCTCCAGTTCCGATCGATCCTTTGGCTGAGCAAGTGACTAATGTGGAGTTTAGGGATGTTTTTCAAGTGTTGGCTCAAGCCATGACAGCCCAATCCAATAGGGAGGTTGCGATTCTCGTGAACCCTAATATGGGTACAACAGCATCTAGAGTGAGGGATTTCACTAGAATGAATCCTCCGGAATTTCATGGTTCTAAGGTGGAGGAAGACCCTCAAGAGTTCATTGATGAGGTTTAAAAGGTGTTGATGATCATGGGAGTGACGCCAGTGGAAAAAGTGGAATTAGCCGCTTATCATCTTAAGGATGTTGCTAAAATATGGTTCAACCAATGGAAAGAAGGGAGAGCGGAAGATGCGGGTCCTCTTGATTGGGAAAAGTTCAAAATTGCTTTCCTTGATAGGTTTTTTTCCCTTGAGATGAGAGAGGCAAAGGTACTTGAATTTATCAACCTTCTTACAAGAAATATGAGTGTGAAGGAATATGTTTTTGTGACACTCCGAAAAATGCTAGGTTAAACTAGAGCCTAAACAAGGGGGTGAACGTCTTGAAATAGGAGTATAGGGGTCAAGGCCATGGGACAAATGCCAAGAAGGAAGGGGCCAAGCCAAAGCCAAAAGGCCAAGGCAGCCCCTACCCATTGGCTACTGCCCTAGCCTTCACGAGAAGGACCATGAGTTGTGGTCCTCACCATGGCTCGTGAAGGTGGGTGTGGCCATGCCTTGGCAATGGAAATTTAGCTTCCAACTTCCCTAGCCACTGCCTCAACTTCACGGCCATCACCATGGTCCGTGGTCTTGGCCACGAACCAAGGGAGGCTCTCGTGAAGTTGCCTTAGATAAATGGCCAAGTTGGCCTTTAAGTTGCAAGGCCACTTCCTCAAACTCCACGGGCGTGACCACGACCCGTGGTCTACTTCACGAACCGTGAAGAGGCCCGTGGAGATGACTTGGGCAAGGAATTGTGAGGGCCATTTGTGGAGGCCACTGCGTCATCTTCAAGAGCAAGACCACGATCCGTGGTCCTTGCTACGAGCCGTGAAGATGGCTGTGACACCTGGGAGGGATCAATTAACGAAGGTCAATTAAGTCCTTTCCTATTTTCGTCCAATTAAGTGAGGGGTGTTTGGGTATTTTAGGGGGTGTTTTATATATGGTTTTAAGTCATTTTTCACCTATTTTCAAGACCTAACTCAAACTCCCAAAATAAATTCCCAAATCCTCTCTTCTCTACTAAGAAGTTCCTCCATTGAAGAACAAAGAAGAAGGTCAAGGTTAGGGTTCAAGCTCCAAACTCTTCACTCCAATTTCATGGGAAAGCTTCGATTAAGGTATGGGAACCTTGATTCATGGAATACTTTCCTCCATGAAGCCCTCTCAACTCAATTTCGAAAATGGGTTTTATTGTTCAAAAACTAGGGTTTTCATTCCAGTCATGGGTTCTTCCTAAAAACATTTGCATTATGTTATTTTATGTATATTATGGATGATTTGACGTTTTAATGGTGATTTCATAGTAAAACCCCCCATGAACCCATGAATTACCCCATGACCCCAATTTCATGAATTTCAATGAAGGTATTGATGATAATAGTATATCCTAAATGTAATTGTGAGGCTTGGTTCATGACCTTGAAAGGGGTAAATTGTGAAGGATTGTTTATGGTTGTTGATAGTTATTGATGAACTTATGAACTCAGTTGAAAGGTGAGAATTCTATGACTATTAAGTGAATTTTTGTGTTAAGTGAAAGGCTAGTTCTCATGAAAACATTATGAATAATGAGTAAAGAGTTACTCACCTAAAATGATGATTCTAAGGTGAAAGATAGTTCTCACTTAAATGAATCTATGAGCTATTTAGTGATTTGTATTGAACGAAGGGTAAAGTATGCCTTCACTCATGTAGATACAATTCCATACTAATTATGTATAATTGGGAAATAATGCTTAGTACCGAGTGGATATGGACAATGAGGAAAAGGCCCATCCACTAATGCAATAGGTTGGGTCATCTATAGTAAACTCATGAGATGGAAGCTCATCTGCTACTCATGAGATGAAAGCTCATCCGCTAATAGGTTGGGTTTCTAGTAGCAATATCCATATACCAAAACTATGTGCCAAACATAGGACTTAGCTAGTGGATCCACTTAGAAGCTAAATATGACTAGTTCTACCTTCGGCAAGTAAGAACGCCTTCTTTCGGTGTGGGGTTATATGACACTGGATTCCATGTAGCTCGCATGGTCTATGTCGGTTATGGCTAATATTCCCTAGTAACAATAAGATAATGAATATGATAAGAACTATACTATGACGTCTTAATGGGTTTACTTAGTAGGAGTGGGGGTATGGGACTTCACTTTTACATTGCACAAGTAGACTTATTAGGATGTTATGGAATGGTTTCCTTATGGTATAATGAGATATGAATTTATGTATGTATAATGAATGGAAGGTGTTATAGATGATTTTCCTTATGTTAGTTTATGTTCATGTATATTCCTCATTTATGACTATGGATTATGGTAAGCTTGAAGATGATGTTAATGAATATGTGGCTTCAAAGGGATGCTTAGTAGAGTTGGTATTATGGGATGCCAACCATACATTGCAAAAGAGTTCTTAGAGGTTGCTAAGGTATTGGTATTTCCATGTTATAAGTGTATTGTGACTATAACTTGTCTTATATGTTGAAAATGCATATTGGTTTTCCAAACTTGATAAATGCATACTTCCAAGAAAAATGTCCTATTTAGCGATTTAAATGTTTTTATCCATGTTTTCATACTTAGTACATATTTGTGCTAACCCCTTCTTTTCTTCATTCTATGAGTATAGGTCCCGGATGTTGATTCATTACTTCCTTCTTCAAAGTAAAGCTTGGTTCGACTATTCCCTAAGTTTTGGTGAGTCCTCCAATTCGAGGACCAGATGTTTATTTCAGTCTTAGTTTTAGTCGTACTTTATTATGTTAAGTCTTTCATTGATCTAAAGGGTTAAGTCCCTAATTTCGTACTCTTATGTTTAGATGGTTTTTAATGAGACAAGTCTAATATTTCCATAACTCTTTATATATGGAATTTGAAGTTCGACTTCTGTTTAGAAAAGTTTTAATTTTCCGCATTATTTCTTATGACATTATGTGTATGATTATGCTAAGGGATCGTATGCGACCCCGTTCAAGGTCAACTATGCCATGTTACATCTAGGGGGTAACCCCGGGTCGTGACAGTTTTGAAGTTCACACAATTGTCTCGATATGCTCCTACCATGGTTGCCGATCCTAGGGCAAGAATAAGTAAGTTTGTTTTGGGTGTGTCCAAAATGGTGGCTAAGGAATGTTGTACCGCTATGCTTATCAATGATATGGACATCTCCCATCTCATGGTGCACGTTCAACAAATCGAAGAGGAGAAACTTAAGGAAAGGTCTAGGGAGGCAAAGAGGGCCAAAACCGATGATGAAAATTTCTCACATTTGAGGTCCGATGGACATGGTCATTCAAACTTTCGACAAAGTTTTTTCGATCAAGGTCTCTCTAATTCCCCTCTTAAGTTCAACAAATATAGGGTGTCTAACCCTAAGTCTCAAGGAGGGAATGGTGGTGGTTCTTCATTGTCGATGTCTACTTATGCTAGATGTGGAAGGAAGCATGAGGGCAAGTGCTTAGCCGGCACAGATGGTTTCTTTGGTTGTGGAAAGAGTGGTCATAAAATGAGGGATTGCCCAATGCTTGCGGCTAAAGGGAGATATGGTAAACAAGCTCTGCCTAGTGGTTCGGGTTCAAGTGCCGCAAAGCAAAATAAATTATATGCACTTCAGACTCATGGTGCACAATAGGGTTCTCCTGATGTGGTTACGGGTATGTTGAAAGTCTTCCAACTTGATGTTTATGCTTTACTTGACCCCGGTGCTACCTTGTCTTTTGTGATGCCATATGTGGCTATGAGGTTCGATATTCTTCTAGATGTGTTGTTAGATCTTTTTTTGTTTCTACTTCTGTTGGCGATTCTAATATAGCTAAGAGGGTCTATAGAAAGTGTCATGTCTCATTATCCCACAAAGTCACTCATGTTGACCTTTTAGAGCTTGATATGTTAGATTTTGATGTTATCCTTGGTACAGATTGGTTACAATCATGTTATGCTTCTATTGATTATAGAACCTGTGCAATCAAGTTTCAATTTCCAAATGAACTCATTCTAGAGTGGAAAGGGGGAAATTTGATGCTTAAAAGTCAGTTTGTCTCTTACCTTAAAGCTAGAAAGATGATTTCTAAGTGTTGCATATATCATCTAGTTAGGGTGAGGGATATAGATTTCGAGACCCTTACCCTTGAGTCGATCCCGTTGTTAAGAAGTTTTCGGAAGTGTTTCCAGATGATCTACCTGGTGTCTCTCCCGAAAGGGATATAGGCTTCTGTATTAACCTTCTCCCAAATATGTGGCCTATCTCTATTCCTCCTTATCGAATGGCTCCGGTAGAACTTAAGGAACTAAATGAGCAATTGTAAGATTCTTTGGATAAGGGTTTCATCCAACCGAGTATCTCTCCATGGGGTGCTCCAGTTTTTTTTTCGTGGAAAAGAAAGATGGTTCACTCTGTATGTGTATTCACTATCGGCAATTGAACAAGGTTACCATTAAGAACAAATATCCTCTCATTAGGATATATGACTTGTTTTACCAACTTCAAGGGGCAAGCTACTTTTATAAGATTGACCTCCGATCGGGTTATCATTAATTGGGGGTAAAGGAAGATGTCATTCCGAAGACGGCTTTCCAAACTCGGTGTGGTCATTATGAGTTTTTTGTAATGTCATTTGGTTTGACTAATGCTCCGACGACATTTATGAATTTGATTAATAGGGTGTTTAGACAATACCTTGATATGTTTGTGATTGTGTTCATTGATGACATAATAATATATTCAAGAAGTGAGGGAGAGCATACCAATCATTTGATGATTGTGTTGCAAGTTCTCAAGGACCAACAACTTTTTGCAAAGTTTAGCAAATATGAGTTTTGGCTAAGGTATATAGCTTTCCTTGGTCACATTGTTTGTAGCAAGGGTATCGAAATGGATCCTAAAAGGACGGATGTGGTCAAGAGTTGGCCTACACCTCTATCCCCTTCAAATATTAGGAGTTTCTTGGGTTTAGCCGGTTACTATAGAAGGTTTGTTGAAGGGTTCTCTTCAATTGTCTCTCCATTGACGACATTGACCCAAAAGAAGGTTAAGTTTGTATGGTCGGAGGCATGTGAGAAAAGTTTTCAAGAATTGAAGGATAGACTTACTTTCGCTTTGGTGTTGACCTTATCGGAAGGGGCTGATGGCTTTTTTTTATTGTGATGCTTTGAGAATTGGGTTAGGATGTGTCCTTATGCAAAATGGGAAAGTCACTGCCTATGTTTCAAGGCAACTTGAGATTCATGAAAAGAATTATCCTACCCATGACCTTGAACTAGCGGCGGCTGTGTTTGCTATTAAGATTTGGAGGCATTACTTATATGGTGTTCATGTAGCTGACCATAAGAGTTTGCAATATGTGTTTAATCAGAAAGATTTGAATCTTCTCCAAAGTAGGTGGCTTGTACTATTGAAAGATTATGGCATGAGTGTTCTATATCACCCCGGTAAAGCAAATGTAGTGGCAGATGCTCTTAGTCAGTTCTCAATGAGTTGTGTTACTCATATTGAGGATGATAAAAATGAATTGGTTTGAGATGTTCATAGATTGGTTCGATTGGGTGTTCGGTTAGCCGACTCTACTAAAGGTAGTGTTATGGTTCAGAATCGTCCTTTGTGGCGGATGTGAAAGCCAAGCAAGGTCTCGATCCGACTTTGGTTGAGTTGAAGGAAGTGGTGCCTAAAAGTCCGTAGAGGCCTTCTCTCAAGGGGGAGATGGCGTGTTTCGATATCAATGTAGTTTGTGTGTTCCTAATATTGATGACTTGAGAGAGAAAATTTTAGCAAAAGCCCATAGTTCTCGATATTCTATTCACCTGGGAGCTACCAAGATGTACCGTGACTTGCAGGAAATCTATTGGTGGAATGGGATGAAGTGAGATACTGTGGAATTTGTGGCTAAGTGTCCTAATTTTCAACAAGTAAAGGTTGAACATCAAATCCGGGAGGTTTATCTCAAGATATTAGCATTCCTACTTGGAAGTGGGAAGAATTGATCATAGACTTCATTGTTGGTCTATCATGCACCCGGTAGCGACATGATTTGATTTGGGTTATTATAGATCGAATGAAGAAATCAGCTTATTTCATTCTCGTTAAAGTTTCTTATTCGGTGAAGGACTATGCTAAATTCTACTTAAGAGAAATGGTGAGGTTGCATGGAGTGCCCTTGTCCATTATCTCTGATAGAGGTACCCAATTCACTTCTCAGTTTTGGAAATCTTTCCAAAAGGGCCTTGGTAGTGTTAAGCTTAGTACAACCTTTCATCCACAAACTGATGGGCAAGCAGAGCGTACTATCCAAACTTTGGAAGATATGTTGAGAGCATATGTAATTGACTTCAAGGGTAATTGGGATGATTACTTGTCTTTGGTTGAGTTTGCTTACAACAATAGCTATCACGTAAGTATTGGTATGAGTCCATTTGAGGCCCTATATGGTAGAAGGTGTGGATCTCCTATAGGTTGGTTTGAGATGGGTGAAGTTGCCTTAATAGGTCCCAAATCGGTACATGAGGCTATGGAGAAAGTTTGGCTTATTAGAGAAACGTTGAGAACGGCTCAAAGTCGACAAAAGTCCTATGTCGATGTGAAAAGAAGAGATCTTGAGTTTGAGGTAGATGATTTAGTCTACTTGAAAATTTTACCCATGAAGGGTGTGATGAGATTTGAGAAAAAAAGGAAGCTTAGTCCCCGATATGTAGGCCCATATCAAATTTTGAGGCGAATTGCTAAGGTTGCTTATGAGCTTGATTTGCCTAATGAGTTGACATTAGTGCATCCAATTTTTCATGTTTCATTGTTGATGAAATGTGTTGGAGCTCTGACATCTATAGTCCCCTTAGAAGGTTTGAGAGTTAAGGAGAATCTCTCTTATGAGGAGGTTCCGATTGATATTTTAGACCGGCAAGTCAAGAAGTTGCTTCCGTGAAAGTTCTTTGGAGGAATTAGTTGGTTGAGGGTGCTACTTGGAGGATGAGGCCGTTATGATATCCCGTTATCCTCGTCTTTTTCCTTCCAATCCTACTTTAGCTTGAGATATTTAGTTCCTCATGGTTTTCTCTCTTGGTGTCATATGTCTTAGATATTCCCATGATTTCCTCATTGTGCATGATTCATGAAAAGCTTAAATTTTGAGAAAATGAGTTTACTTGATTGGTTCTTATATGTTTATGTGCATTTGAGTATGAGTTGCATATAGACTTTATGATATGATGCCTTGAACAAGCTTTAACTTAGAGTTGATGTTTCCTCTTCGGATATATGCATTTTTGTAATTGCATTGGGCTGTTAGATTAAGTACCTACCCTCCATATGATGTCTTGAATCTCATTCAGGACGAATGTTCCCAAGGGGAGATAATGTAACACCTCAAATTCAAAAATGGTAGAATAACAACTTTCTTCATGAACTAGTGCCAGTTCTGACGGAGTCACCTACAACCCGTAGACTAACACACAGACCATAGGTTAGGTCGTGGTTGTCCAGCCCAAGATCCCAAAATGTCAAGTTTCAGTATTTTTTCGACGGTTCACTAGGACGGTCCATCGTTTGGTGTACGAGTCATAGGTAGGGTTCGTAAGTGAGTCCCAGTCTTAGAAGAATTTTGAGGTAAAAAGTTGGGACCCACAGTTGTGGTCCACAGTCCATTGATGGACCCATGAGCCATAGGTGGGCCCGTTGTTGAGGCCCTAGATACATAGTCTCTGACCCCAAGCGATGCCCAACCAGAACAGCTAGTGGTCTGACCAACGAACCGTTGGTCTGGTCGTTGATGGGTGTCGGCAGTTATTTTCTTAGGGGCTTTTGAATCTTTTTATAATTATTATAGCCTAATACTATGTCGTTTTACCCTTCATCTAAAGTCCTATATAAGTGTTTTTAACTCCAAATTTCCCCAATTGAAATCATTGTCTCAAATTCCTAAAAGAAGAACAAGTCTTCCTCTCTGAAATATTTCTCTCTCTAAAAATCTTGAAGAAGAAGGAGTCAACCTAAGGTTTCAAGTCAAGCCTCCAATTCCACCATTGAAGGCAAGCTTTTGTCATTGAAGTATGATAATCTTTATCCATGGAGCCCTTTCCTCCTTGGAGTTCCTAAATTCTCTAATTTATAAAGTTAGAAATCTCCAATTGAGTTAGGGTTTTCTTCTATGTCATGAGTTTCTTTAAATATTGATTTATTTGATTGAATTATTCTCTATTATGCATGAATAGAGAAGATTCCATGTTTTAAGATGAACCCATGCCTAAGCCATGTTTTCTAGATTATGATGATTGAAAGTGAATTTTGAAATATGAAAAGAGAATTATGGAATTATGCATGTTCTTATGAAATTAATGAATTATGATGTAAGTTTCTTTGAGAGTAAATCATATATGATGTTGTTGTTAATTGTTGTGAAAAGATTTCTCACATAATTACTCCATGCATGAATGTGAAAGGTTTTCTCATATAAAGGATTCTAAGGTTGAAAGGTCTTCTCACCTAAAATGAATCAAGTTAAGGAGTTATTCTGATGAAACCTAGCTTGGATTGGTTACTTAATTGTAACTTTCCATGGATGACATATGACTTAGCCTGGATTGACAATATGACGTGTCCTTCCATGGATGATAAAGATAAGTTAAGAAAATGACTATTCTGTGGGATTTATGCTTAGCATCGAGAGGACATTGAGATGGAAGCTCTCCCGTTAGTAGATGTCTGGTTTCTAGTAGCAATCTCTTTATCCCATACCTATATGCCCCCATAGGATGATTGTCTTAGATAGACATTAGCTAATGGATCCACATAAGCTAGAAGTTCATGGTCTTACCTTGGCAAGTAGGACACCTCTTTTCGGTGTGGGGTAGACACCGGATTCCGTGTTGATAGCTCACATGGTCTTATATGTCGGTTAAAGGTAAATCTCCCACAATAATGAACTAAGGTTACTTCAAGAAGTATCTCACACGTGGCTTAAGATGATGACTATTTGCATTGACCATGTTTTATGACTTATGTCTTCTAGCTCTTTTACACTCATGTTTTAGCTTGGTCACGACATTTTATGAAAATGTCCTTTTTAGCATGATTTCAAATGTTTTATGCATGAGTTTCATACTTAGTGCATCTCTGTACTAACACATACTCTTGTCTATATTTCTTATCCAAATGTAGGGTCCGACGCTCCAGGTTCGAACTTTCGTGGCTGGGGATCTTTAGTAGAGACTTGAAGATTGGTGAGTCCTTATGTTCCGAGGATCGAGCTTTTATTCATTTTGCCTTTATCTTTCAGTTTCGGACTTGATGTACGGGCTACGTCCCAAGTATCCCTCATGTACTAGTAGACTTTGAGACATTGTTAGATTTCCGCTTCGTTTTATAAAAATCTTTGTTTGAAATTGTCTTCTATAGTGGTGTAGCCAGAAATTTTACGAAAGGTGTCCAAGCATTGAGTAAGTAATTATTCTTTTTTTCCAAATGAGTGCACCAAAAAATTTTAAATCAAAATGTATAATAGTTAGCTCTAATGAGTTCATATTTAATTTAATAGGAAGCGAGAGAACGACGCAAAAAAAAAAAAAAAGGAAGAAAGTTTATCCTAGAAAGAAACCACTTTAGGCTTTAATATTTCAGGAGTCTTTGGCGACGACGATAATAACAAGCCACAAAGAAGGTAGAGCAGAATCAAACGAGAGTTTTAAAAAAAATAGTAGAACATTTTTGCTTTTTGATTTTAGCAAAGTTGTAAATTTTTTGTAAGTTTTACCTATAAAATTTAATGTAAAGTAAAAAGAAATTCAAAAAGATACCTCTGGTACGAATTTAATTGGCTATTGATATTTTTTTAGAAAAAAAGTTTACGAGAGAATCAAATCTCTTGGTCGCTTACAAATTGCATAAAAGAAAATAATTATGATCTCTTACGTGTAAATAAAGATATCATATAAAAAGATCATAAAAAATATGGAATTGTTAATAAATAAATAACAAATTTCATAGAAGAGTTAAGTGAGTGAAGGTGCAAGTTAGTATTGCTCTTTAAAAAAATGAGAAGTAAAATGCAAATTTTTGCTGAGCAATTTCGACCAATGAGCTACACCACAATCTTGTTTCAAGAGTGTCCAAAATATTATATATACTCCTATTACATAGAATTTTACCTAAATATACCGTGTAATTCATACTGTAGCATCGCCCCTGCTTCTAAATCTCTTAAATTTCTATTATCTTGGATGAAGAATGCTAAGTGGCTTGTATGAGTCCTTCCGGAGTCTCATACGCCATGTTACGCCTAAGGACTATCTTGGTTCGTGACAATAACTAATCTCAACATAACTTGTATTCAAATCAAACGACTCTAATAAGTAATAACCATATGGATCAAAATAAAACAATCCCAAAGTTTCACCCTTGTGTATTTTTATCTCCTTTTTTCTGAAGGGGCAACTTATTTTATTTTTTATTTTTTTGGTAAGAAATGAAAAATAAAAGTGACGAAGAAAGCAGGGAGAATTGGGTTGAATTGTAGTCGCTCCTTGTTCATCAAATCCCAGAAGATGATTGATCCAAAGGGAGCCCAAAACTGTGAACGAAACTACTTGCTTTGAAGAAATTGAACCCTGTTTCCATTGTTTCTTCATCTTTCCCATGGCGAAACCCGAGAATATGAAGTCAAATTCATCGAAGCTACCCCAAAAAGTCCACCCCTCTAATGATCCGTCTGAGTTCAACCCTCTTTCTTATTCCCTCGAAAAGTTTCGCCTCTACGAAACACGGGCAGTACGTTACAATTTCACTTCATTTGCCTTACTTTTTATTGTTTTGTGAAAACCCAATTCTCTGTGGAAACCCCAATTCCTGGTTTTTTAAATTTTATTTATAGTTCCAATGAAAAACCCAACTGGTATTATTTTTTGATTGATTGCATTTTTGGTGTTTGCAGAGGTTTTATTTAATAGGGAGTGATAGGAATAAGCAGTTCTTCAGAGTGCTAAAGATTGATAGAATGGAGCCTTCAGATCTTAACATTAGTGAAGACCCAGTAGTGTATCCTCCTCAGGAAGTAAAAAGCTTACTTCAACGAATTGCTGAAGGAAATAGAGCTACTGGTGGCTTGAATTTTGTGGCTAAAGTTTATGGCATTGCTGGTTAGTGTTTGTTTGAACTGTCTTGCTGTTATAGTTTCTACTAGAATTTTTGGGCTAACTTTTTGTATCTGTTAATGGATTTGTTTAGGCTGCATTAAGTTCTTGGAGTCATATTATCTTGTATTAGTGACAAAAAGGCGCCAAATTGGATCTATATGTGGTCATGCCATATATAGTATAGATGAGAGCCAAATTATTACAATACCTCATGTGTCGGTCCAAACTGATGTTGCTCATTCGAAAACTGAGTTAAGGTAAGTGGTTTATTTGGTTGAATCTTTGGAATAAGAAGCTTTTGCTGCATGCTGTTAATATGTCTTTTGCTCTAGTGATACAAGTTCCTTTCTTTTAATTGCTTAATAGTAA
Organism: Solanum acaule; assembly: GCA_036250505.1. Classification (NCBI taxonomy): domain Eukaryota; kingdom Viridiplantae; phylum Streptophyta; class Magnoliopsida; order Solanales; family Solanaceae; genus Solanum; species Solanum acaule. The sequence goes on along the minus strand of JAJOOR010001938.1, from coordinate 7,988 downwards.
ATCTTGAAGCTTTTTTAAGTATACTCGGAGGGGTTGCATTAAGGTTCTATTCTTTTCTTGGATATTTTGATTTACAGGGCATTTCAAATCCATCCGCAACATATCTCTTTGGGTTTCAATTGTGATAATTTTATTTGCTATATAGCACCAAGAAGGTGCAAAAACGTACAAAGAGGACCATGCTCTTTAAGGAATCCATGAAGTCCATCATAGTATCATCATTACATTGTTCATCCTGCACAAAAATGTCAAAAAAATATAAACACATGTACTTTATACTGTGCACAGCCTCAAATTTAACCCCAGAGCATCTGGGGTTGCATAGCCTCAAGTTTACCTAAAAAATCTATGATTGGTTACTTCCATGCAGTCCATATTATGCTTGCAGGATCAGTTCTTCAAAAAGTTTACCTTGTGTTGTTGATCTTTTACCCTGGTTAGCTATCAAAACTATCCTTCACTTATTATAGCATAATTTACAGTACTACAAATAAGTTCAAGAATAAGCACCAAGTCTGCTAGGTCAAGAAAATATCCATTGATGTGTTCCTTTTAGAGATAAATTTTCCTTAAAATGATGGCTAAGCCGTATGCCACTGTTGTATCCCACATGAAGGTGCTTGATCAACACCGAGTTTAAGATGTTAGTTTTATATTTGTGGTAATGGAAGAAAAACATTAAAATAGTAAATTGGAAAGTTAGTTTGAAAAGGAATTTCATTAGTAAAATGAATTTGAATATTTGGAAGTTGTAAATACTCTTTTGCTTTCTCAAAAGAAAATTAAAAAAATTGTATAGAATAGTATTATTGATTAAATAGTGTTAAATTTTTGGAGTGCCCAAGATAGAAACAATATCATGTAAGTTTGTGAGGAGAAAGTAATTAACTGGTCATTTCTTATTTCTGTTTCCTTTTTAAGATGTTCATATTTCTAATTGGTATCTTTTCCTAGTTTAGTGTTTTAAGATGACTACTTTATGTCTAGTACGGATATTATGAAGAAATCATCATTGCTTTGTTTGGATTTATTTTCACTCAACTTGAATTTTGTTTATGTTTATTTGCTCAAATTTTGTGCCCTCTGTTTGATTTAATGAACAAAATTTTGGCCCTCGGATTGTTTCTTGGCTGACTAATTTTCAACAATTGCAGGTACAAGAAGCTTTTATCCAGTGTTGACTTGACAAAAGATTTTTTCTACAGTTACACCTATCCTATAATGCGAAGCTTGCAGAACAATGTCTTGTCTATGGGTGAGGATGGGATGCCGTATGACAATATTTTTGTCTGGAATAGTTATCTAACACATACAATTCGATCAAGATGCAAGAACACAATGTGGACAATTGCTTTAGTTCATGGGCACTTTAAGCAGGTGCTTGCTTACTTTCCATTACAATTTTTTGATAACCGAGAATCCTCGAGGGCCGATGATGCATGGTTTTTTATTCGGTAGATAATGGTCTGCTTCTCTTCTATCTCCACTTAATACTAGGCTTTTGTCCAAGGTAGCGTTCGAACACGTCACGTGCACCTAACCACACATCACATGTTGCGCTCTCACCACTAGACCAATATTGGGGGGAAAACATTAAGACTTACTTTTCCACTACGTATGTTGTTTTTATCTGCTGATACCCCTAGTTACAAGCATATTGAATTTAATTTCTCAAGCTTAAAATAGCCATACTGATACCTCTGATTATAAGCACTTTGGATTCAGTGCTCAATTTTAAATAGCTCTAAGTTTCCTGCTTGTTGCTGCATCAATTTTTTTTATATAATTTTTATATGAGATCTTGCTGCAGTTTCTTGTTTGTAGAGCACATAATTTGGTCATTTTTAAAGGGAAAATTAGCATATTTTGTCTTTTTATTTATCTCGTAAAATATACGTGGATAAAAGCTGCTTCGCATTAGTTGATAGTGGGAAGCTACTACCAGGTGGTTGGAGCTTCCTGATTAACCTGAAGGTGAAATGATGTATGTTCAAGGAGACATCGGTATATGATAGGAAAGGCGACTCAGTTGGAAATGAGAATCAAAGATTATATTATAGAAAAATTTACTAATATTTTTCCTTTCATCTGATTTGGAGATAACTGATTATAATGACTGGGACACTGGTTGCACCTAATAGTGTGGCCTAGTGGTCACTGAAGTAGGTTGAGAACCATGAGGTCTCAAGTTTAAATCCCAATCGAAGCCTGGTGGATAGAGTTACGTGGAATGGTACCTGAGTGAGTTACCTGGTACTTGTGTTGCTGGGAAATAGAAAGAATTAGTCGAGGTGCGCAAGCTGGTGATGATAATAAAATAAAATTACATTGACATGAGTCAGCTTGTGTAATCCTCACCAACTACTATCATATAAAAATAGACGGTGATTATATTTGAATCTCAAATTTCTATGGACTTTAATCTTGACAAACCTGGGTAGATTCAATTTATGGTAGGTTTTGGAAGATTAGGAATATCAAAGGAAGTACCTCCCCCCCCCCCACCTCCCCCTTCATACCCATAGGATAACTTTTTTCTTTTACACTTAAAATATTAAGTTGTATATGTACTTAAAATTTGTGTATGAATACAGATAAATGTGTTTTCATGTCAACATAAATGAGTTTAGATGTATAAATTGTGTTTAATCCATTTTAACTAGTCTTTATGACAAGGACGTAATCATGAGACAAATCCATTTCCCTTATAAAGACTCTTTGAAGAAACAGCTCAGGATTATTAGGTCCAAATCAGTGTGGTTATTGAAATGAGGTTTTGACCAGTTGACTTGAGTGGTTCTTTGAAAATGACTATATACTTGCTCTCTTCACACTTATGGACCAAGTGAAGAGCATAAGGATGAGAATGGTGAAGTGTTTGGTAGAAGATGCACACATTAGACATATGACAAACGTCATTATAAAAAAAAAAGACATATGACAAACGTATTTCCAAAAGCTCTTAAATAAAGAAGGGGACATGGGTATCGTGTTGGGGAGTTACAATATTCAAACAGTCAGAGAGATTTTGGGTATTGTCGGTGCATAAAACCTGCAGAGGTTGAGGGAATTATTTGTAAGATGAGGAGGGGAAGAACAATCAGGCTAGACAAGATCCTAGTAGGCGAGACAAGTATAGAGTGTCTAGGTTGTTTAATGTCGTATTTAGGACGGTTAAAATGCTAGAAGTAAGGAGGTGGACTACAATAGTTCAAGAACAAGAGTGATATTCAGAATTGCAACAACTATATGGGTATCAAGCTACTAAACCATGCTGTGAAAGTTAGGGAGAGGGCGGTAAAAATGAGGATGAGGAGAGGTATGTCTATCTTAGAGAACCATTTTGGATTCATGTCGGTGTTATCAACTACATGAGCCATTCATCTTTAATAAGATTGTTGGAGCAGTTTAGGGATAGAAAAAAGACTTACACGTGGTGTTCATTGACCTTGAAAGGCTTATGAAAAAGTCCCTAAAGAGGTTTATTGGAGATGTTTGGAGTCTAGAGGTGTATCTGTGGCTTACATTTTGGCAATTAAGGACATGTACGATGGAGCCAAAACCTGGTAGGATAGTGGGAGGTGACTTAGAATACTTCCCTCTCATGATGAGATTGCATAGTGGTCAGCCTTTAGCCCATTCCTATTTTCCTTAGTGTTGGACGAATTGACAAGGCATATTCAAGGGGAAGTGCAGTGGTGTATGTTATTCACATATGATATAGTATTGATTAATGAGATGCGTAGTGTTGTTAACAATAGGAGTGAAGTTTGGAGACATGTTCTAGAGTCTAAATGTTTTAGGTTAAGCAGGACTAATTTTGAATACTTAGTGTAAGTTCAGTGATGTAACATATGAGGCGGAGGTGGAAGTGAAGATCGATGCACACATCATACCCAAGAGAGGAAGTTTCAAGTATCTTAGGTCAATTATACAAGGAGACAGGTAGATTAACAATGATATTGTATATTGTGTGGGAGCAGAATGGAGACTCGCCTCTGTGATATTGTGTGACAAGAATGTGTTGCCAACGCTTAAAGGTAAGTTCTACAGAATGGTGGTTAGACCAACACTGTTGTATGGGTCTGAGTTGGCCAGTCAAAAACAAACATATTTAGAAGATAAAGTTAGTGGAGATAAGGATGCTCAAGTAGATGTGTGGGCATACTAGGAGAGATGATTAGGAATGAAGTTATTTGGCACAGGTAAGAGGGGCTTCTGTGCAGACAAGATGAGAAAAGTGAGACTGAGGTTGTTCAAACATGTGAAGAGGAGGTGCACAGATGTGCTAGTAAAGAGGTGTGAGAGGTTGACTATACCAGGAGTGAGGAGAGGTAGAGGTAGGCCAACAAAGAACTAGGGGGAAGTGATTAGATAAGACATGACACAACTCTAGACTGAGGTTGTTCAAACATGTGAAGAGGAGGTGCACAAATGTGCTAGTAAAGAGGTGTGAGAGGTTGACTATACCAGGAGTGAGGAGAGGTAGAGGTAGGCCAACAAAGAACTAGGGGGAGGTGATTAGATAAGACATGACACAACTCTAGTTTACTGAGGGCATGACCCTAAATAAGAAAATATGGAGGTCATTGATTATGGTAGAAGGTTAGTAGGTAGCCGAGTTTTTTCACCTAAGTTGCTCGCACTTGAGTGCGGGTGTGTGATACGGGTGCGGATTTAGAGGTCGGATTCTCTATGATCTAAATTTTAAGATTCAGGGATATGGATCCATCTATGGATACAGGGGATTCGGCTAAAAATAATAGAGATAAAACCTAAATTATGAATAGGATAATCCTGGAAAGAGATAAAAGGAAAGGGAGTGACAATATGCATTTATAAATTTTCATGAACGGGAGATATTTGAAAAGAGCTTTAATGCAATGTTTATAGCTCTAATCCCATAGAAGAAAGGAGCTAAGGAATTGAGAGACTTCAGGCCTATTAGTCTGATAGGCAGTATGTATAAACTGTTTTCTAAGGTACTAACTGAGAGATTGAAAAAGGTGATGGCAAAATTGATAAATTCCCAGCAAATGGCTTTTATCAAGGGGAGACAAATTATGGATGCTATCTAGGTGGCTATTGAAGTTGTAGATTCTAGAATCAAACAGAACAAACCTGGTATTCTTTGCAAGCTTGATATAGAAAAAGCATATGATCATGTCAACTGGGGGTTCTTATTGGATATCCTGAAGAGGATGGGCTTTGGAGTCAAACGGATCAATTGGATCAGGCATTGTATTTCCACAGTATGCTTGTCCATTCTGATCAATGGCTCTCCTCTTGGATTTTTCAAAGCTCAAAGAGGGTTAAGACAAGGTGATCCCTTGTCCCCCTTTTTGTTCTTTTTGGCAATGGATGGTTTAAGCAATATGGTGAAAAAAGCAAAGCACATTGGCTGGATTAACTGCTTTGAAATGGAAAGGAGGGACACTAGTAGCATGGAGATTACACACTTACAGTATGCAGATGACACTCTGATTTTTTGCGATGCAAATGTGGTCAATTGAAGTATCTGAGGATGATTTTGGTGGTATTTGAATGTGTGTTTGGTATGCATATTAATTGGAGGAAAAGCTCATTGTATCCTATTAACGAAGTCAATGATATGGAGTTCCTGGCCTCAATATTGGGGTGAGTAGTAGGGTCCTTGCCATCTGTATATCTTGGTATGCCTTTAGGGGCTAATTCAAAGTCTAACAAAATTTGGAATGGTGTCATTGAAAAGTGCGAGAAGAAACTTTCTAGATGGAAGTCTCAATACTTGTCACTAGGTGGAAGAGTCATACTCATCAACTCTGTGTTAGATGCCCTCCCCTCTTACATGATGTCCTTATTTCCAATCCCAACAAGTGTTATTAAAATACTTGACAACATTAGAAGATCCTTCTTGTGGCAAGGAAATAAGGAGAAGAAAGGTTTCTACTTGGTGAAATGGAAGGCTTTAAAACAATGAGTAAGAAGAAGGGGGGACTGAGACTCAAGGATCTGAAGTTTCAGAATAAGGCTTTAAAAATAAAATGGCTTTGGAGATACACACAAGAAGACCAAATGTTATGGGTAAGGGCTATCAAGACAAAGTATGAGGAAGAAAACAAATGGATGACAAAGGAGATTAACACTCCTTATGGGGTTAGCTTATGGAGATCTATCAGGTTCTTATGGCCTTTGCTGAAAAACAGAAGCACCATTTAAGTTGCAGATGGTAGTAAAACTGTTTTCTGGAAGGATGTATTGCTAGGGACTGAAAGTTTACAGGAGAAATTCCCTGACATCTACAATCTTGTACTTCGAGGGTGTTTGGATTGACTTAAAAGTTGGTCAAACCTACTTTAAGTCGGTTTTGACTTCTGAAAGTGTTTGGCAAATATAAAAAATAACTTAAAATAAATAAAAAATGACCTAAAATAAGTTAGGAAGTGTTTGGCAAGGTCAAAAATGACTTAAAATAAGTCAAAAACTAAAAGTAGGTCTCCCCCTACTTTTTATTTTTTGACTTAAAAGTCATTTCAGTTTGACTTTTTATTTTTGACTTAAATAATATAGTGGAAGAACAGTGGTCAAACCAAGGTTGGGATATTACCTTCAGAAGAATGCCTAATGACTGGGAGGTGAATAGGGTGATTGCTTTCTTCAATCTGCTGGGAACTTTTGGAGGTTTACAAGAAGGGGCTGACAGATTATGGTGGAATGGACACAACGGTGGTGCTTACAAAGTGAATGCAGCTTACAAACATATGAACCAAACCAATCATCAAATGGTAGGATGGCCTTGGAAGCACATTTGGAAGGCTAAGATACCATATAAGGTTTCATGTTTTGTCTGGCTTTTGGCAAGAGAAGTAGTTCTTACTCAAGATAACTTGATGAAAAGAGAGGAATTCTAGATGTTTTGAAAATAGGAGCAACTCTATCCAATAGATCAAGATGAATTGTATTTTGCTCTTTAGTTTTTGGTGTAGACAGTCTCACTCGGTAGAAACTGTGGAAATTCTAGATGTATTAAGCTCCCTATAGAAGACTAGAATAACTCCAGTTTCTTAAGAGTCTTTTGATGTAAATATGGTGCAAGTACAATCAATGTACTGAATTATCTTAATTATTGATAGAAATACACCAAATTACCAATTTCAAAAAAAAGAAATTTATATTTACAAGGTATTTCATTTTCTTCAATTTCACTTTAGTTTTTGTTTTGATCACAAAAATTATTGAATCTGTCCACAATTTTCCGATCAAATTCAGCCAAAGTACCCAAAACAGGTTGACCAGATTGGGTACAGATCCCACAACCACACCCATGTCGTGTCGACACGGGTGCGTCAGTAGAAGTGAAGAGTCCAAGCAATTTAGGTTTTCGCACTTTATGTGGGAGAGGTAGGGGGCTAGTTGCCTCCTCTCATTATTAGGAGTATTATTTAGTAGTCACATTGTCTCTTACTTTTTGATGTGTATTGCTATTTTTTGTTGCATTTGTACCATACTATTTTGCTGTCATATTTTTCTTGCAATCCTGCTTCGAAAGCTTTCCTTTTGAGCTGAGGGTCCATTAGAAACATCTCCACCTCACAAACTTAGGGGTAAGGTCTGCGTATGTTCTACCCTCTCCATACCCCACTTGTGGGACTACACTAGGCATGTTGTTGTATCGAGTGGTGATTAGAGACCGACTATGTTATATGAGTGGAGTGCTGGCCGACCAAGAACACTCATGTCCAAAAGATGTTAGTGGCAGAGATGAGGATGCTAAGGTGGATGTGTAGACATACCAGAAGAGATAAAATTAGGAATGAAAATATTCAGGATGGTAGGAGTGACTCCCATGGAAAATAAGATGCAAGAAGTGAGGTTGAGATGGTTTAGGCATGTGAAGAGGAGAGGTGCATTTGCTTCGGTTAGGAGATGTGAGAGGTTGACCATAGTAGGCTTGAGGAGGGGTAGAGGTAGGCCTAAGAAGTATTGGAGTGAGTTGGTCAGGTGGGATA